>MJUU01049078.1:77386-110948 GCA_002080025.1 Modiolus philippinarum
TTTTTTCAAAGAGTAACCGCTCATGAGCAGCATTATTCAAAAGTAGTTCAAAAAGAAGTACTCATTACCAAAATTATCGAAATAGGAGGCTAAATCCAGTACCAAGGATTCAATTTAATTTAAATTATTGTCCTAATTTATAATACTGAAATAATACATGATTGAGAGAATTTTATCTTCGTCAAATTAAACTCTTTTGCATGTAGCTTTAAAGTGTAAAAGTGCAAGAAAAAAATCGCGTCAGAGAAGTCCAGCTACTGGAATGGTCAATATGCACCAGCCAAGTAATAATATCATTTCTGTTTTCACTTTTACATAACATTCATCTGCACAAAAATTTTAGATAGTATTTTTTAACTTGGTTAGTAACTTTAACTTTATATATATCCCAAACTTTTATATTGAGGAATACCAAGTACGGGACTTTCGAGATAGGAACTCTCGTGTACTTAAAGGCGGAAACGATCGCCTCGGATACCAGTAAGAAGGAAAACTGGATTACTTAACCTATTGAAATAAATGTATACCACATAAAACAAGCTACTTATGAAATTGAAGTGTATTTATAATTTTTCCTATATGACAATTTTTAACTAAATTTTAATTGACGAAAAAAATAATAACCTGAAGCGCTACAAAATCACCCTTAGCTCAACAGTGTTCATCAATTAGTGATTCCCTCTCAGTGTATTGATGTATTGATTTTTTACGCATAAAAATAGATCTGTTACCGGAATGAACACGATAGTGCAAATCAAATTAAAACAGTTGGATAACAATTACCCGAAACATTTCTATATCTGATAGAAAACGAAAATGAAAAACCAAAATAATAAAGTTTATCTCCAAAAAGTGTATTTCAGAATAATCTAAGAATTGTAATTTGGAATCCTTTTAGCTATGTAGGAGTCCAGTGCCAACAAAAATGTCCATGTCCACATTGTAAGTGTTCGAACGAATATGCCCATGTTTGTGCCGTAGATAGAAGAACGTATACAAATGCTTGTTGGGCACATTGTCGGTAAGTATATTCAAAGAGTCTATACATTTTATATATGCTACTACCTTTAGCTGCTTTATGTATTTTTAATTAAGATTCGTGTCGTGTTGGAGATGTTACGACTATGAGCTTGTTGAAGTGTTATAAATATCAGTCTTAATGATGATGTGTAATTTCATATGCTACAAGCATTTTCAACTTGGTATTACATGTATATGTCTTGTTCACTAATAATTCATAACATAAGAAGCAGAATTAATGTAATACATTAACAAACAAATATCGAAGCATAAGGGATAAAAGGGGATATTTCAAAATTGGAATTCCAAATCTCGGCTTTTCATATCCAACACGAAGTGAGACCACATGACAAGACAAAACAAAACAAAACAAACAAGAACGCTACAATACTAAACTATTCACACTTGTTTTTTTAATCCCACTGCATTAAATGTTTGTCTTTGAACGGTTTTCGTTCGTTTCGAATAAAATGTGTTTTTGTGAATATTATCAGAAATTTCTCATTTAGTAAATGTTGTAACATATAACCTTTATAGTCGACATGACTTGAACAGACATCTATCGCTGATAAATGCCTTCAAACTATATTGAAAGGATTCTGCGTCATTTCCGTCTTTTATTCTAAGAACAACGATAGGAGTTGTGGATCTTTTTGAGCTCACCCCATAAACAATATAGAATTTTATTACTTTTGATAAAGGGAATTCAATGACACCTACCAGAATTTCATTTGGATGATGCCCCACCCTACCATTTGAAGAATAATAAATTTTTCATGAAATGTTGAGATGCCAACCCTTAACCATATCTTTATTAGTACTGAAACGATAGACTGATTGATATATGCAGTGTGTCAAAAAAAAGAAGTGGTTCGCAACCCAATCTGTATTTTTCAAAGGCAAATTGTCTCGAGATCGCTCGCGAAAACAATATATTTTTAATACTCATGAGAAAATTGATCGATTTATGCATAAAAAAAGCCCCATTGGGTGATGATCTACCTAAACATTTAAAGAATGACATTGTATTGAAAACGGTTGTGATCTACACCCATAACACTTTAAGACATATATTTTTCTCTAATGAAATATACACTCATTCTGACCAGTCCGATAAATTTTCATATTCAACGTATGTCTAATAAAATCCAGTGCTTTTCCCCTCAAAATTAATTTGGAATACAATTCTTGGTGTTTATCATTTGTCTTTAAAGACAAAAATTGTACTTTTTTTACTGAAAATGTCCGTATCTTATCCATTCTCGATAATTCAATTTTAAAATTCGTATTAAAAATCGCATTAAAAAGTTCAAAATTTAAATATTTGTATTTCTAAGTGATAAAATATAGTAATGAATGGTATCTTGTGGTGTAGTCTTTATTTATTACTTATTGCAAGAATCTTTCATTACATATGAGACGAACATTTGGTTGAGACCTCCCCATAATTTTAAGAATGGTGAAGTATCTTGAATACTCTTGAGATCCCAAAATTTTGCTGTTTATATACAGAAAAGTATTATAATATCATTCCCGTTTTTGTGTTTATACTGGTTTTGACTCTATAAGAGGTGACAATAACTTGCAAATGAGCATTATTGTTTTGGATATTGTAAAAAAAAAAATTGCCGTTTTTCACGTTTGCTAATTAAAGTTTTCCATCCTACTTCCTTATAAAAAATCTGAATTTTAAATAAAGGAAAGCCATTTATTATTCTACAGCTGTTACAGACTATCGGAATTACAGATACAACCGTTGTCCTATAACTCACAGGTTTATTCAAATGATGTTTGTAGAGTTGTTCTTCATCTAGAAAGTGAATTCCACAAAAACTCGTGATAGATGCCTTTTCTAAACTCACTTTTGGATATGAGTGGTTTTAAAAAATTTGAAGGCATCATGGTGATGAATAACACTAAAATCGTCGTTCCATTTGCTGAATTTAACCATACAATTGTAGGGGTTGTACCACGTCCATTTACTACATAATCTTTTTTTTTTTGCATTAAATATAGAGCTGATGTAAAAGCAATATAAATTTGACCAGCTATTTCTTTATCTTTTGAAGAACGAAGTAAATTCAAATTCTGAAATACCTCTCGTTTTCAGGAGTTAAGACCAATATTACTGTTCAGTCCATTTTGTTTCTTTGATGAAAAATAGTTGTACAAAATACAAACACGATAATGCCAAATGAGTTGTGAAACGAAGAAAACGAAGAAAGATCCCCGGATCTTTGGGGAAATAAATGATGCATGACTTTTACTGAATGAAAGGCTAATACCCGTTCTAAAATTATTGTGAGGTCTCAATTTCTAAAAATTGTTAAATGTCAAACATATTAGCGTCAGTATCGATTTACGTTTAAATTGTTAAATAAATATGTTCTTATTTTATCTATATATTTATTTGTTTTAAGATTTCATGGACAAGCTGAACTGTCCTTGTCTTTTAGAAATTTTAGTTTCTTGGTATTCGGGTTATTGGATGTGGTTGTTTCCATTGATTTATTCACTTTTTTACCTTTTGGGCCATTTAGGGCTTGCTATATGGTGTGAGATTCCTCACTATGTTGAAGACCGTGCGGTGACCCCTAGATGATTTGTTTTCGGTCGTTTTAACCTGGATATAGGATGTTGTCTCCTTGACATTTACCCCATTTCCTTTCTTTTTTGTACAAAAGGGACATTTAGACCATGCAGTATTTTAACATAGGATCCTACTAGAATTTTAGCCCGTTTTTATTTTAGTAAAATATTCTAAATGTAGACTTTTCAACAGAGTTTGAAGTAATAGCAATTTAAGTGAACCATATTGGTATTTAAACATTATGACTTTTTTCATCCTCAGTGCTGCGAAATGTAAGAAAAAGTGAGAACCAAACCGTCAATCCAAAACAAATAATCCAAGGACAATGGCAACATCGGAAAAACTAAGAAACAAAGACATAAATTGCGACGGCACAGAAAAGAAAAATGAAGACAAACTCACACACGTACGAAGATGAACAAAACGGACCCAAATAAAATTATGAGCGAGACCAGATGCATCTGTAGAGTAAGCATCTCTCTTATACGACACTCGTCTTGTTTAAAATAAAATTCGGTAGAGGAAACAGCAATATTAAGCTTTCAAATCGAAGGTCTGTTGTCATCCGTAGAACAGTTATCCCTTGTTTTTTGTGAGCAACCGGACTCTATCAAGAAAGTCACTGTATAAACCACATGGCCTTGAGTGTTGGTGTTGGATAATGGCGATAGCTATGACTTCCTTTTCGTCTAGGATCTTTGTCAAAAATGCGCATCACAATTGCGTCAATTTTATCGTTACAATGCCCGTCCTAATTTACGTACAACGTCATGCTCTATGCCTTTATTATTCTGAATTGTAGATACCTTTCCGTTGTCTGCCCAGGAAAATGCCCTTGTAAGAAAAGGTGTGATTGTAGGCTCAAGTATGAACCCGTATGTGGTGTAGACGGTACTACATATAACAATAAGTGCAAGGCTGATTGTCAGTAAGTGGATTTATCTGTCAAGTAGATTTTCAAATAAATACCGAAGCAAGAGCCAAAAATCGTATATACATAATGCATGGCAATATAAGAATTACATACAGGCAGAGAACGTAAATGACGAAGACGTATCAGACAGTACATAAAACAAACGCCACAAAAAATAAGGCACCAACAGTGTGAACCCCTTAAAAACAAGAGTGTCATTAGGTGCTCCGGAAGGGTAAACATGACCTGCTTCACATATGCCACCCGTCACACTGCGAGTGAAAAGTCCGGTGTAATGTCAAATTGGGTAGTTTCAATCCAGTAATATCTGGGGGGTCTATTGAAATATATCCATTCTCATTTGTGATACAGACACATTGTAACGATCAGTCAATTCGTGATGCTGACCATAAAACTTTTTGAGTGATAATAGTAACTGTGATTGAACATAACCCTGGGTAAGTAGCTTTTAAGATTGTAATTTTGCTCTGTTGACGAAATCGACATACACATTACATACACGACAGTAGCGAATGAGCTGTGAAATGTAGACTCCATATACTGGAGCAATGGGTATATTACTACTTAAAGTAGGGAAGTTCACAATTGGAAAGTCGAAATCATCATGTTTGTCATAAACTTGGATTTTAACTGACGAAAAACAAGATAACGAAAACATTTTGTTTCTTGTTAAGTTTTGTGATTTTTGCTTCACTCTTGTTAAAAATACTGTTATTTAACTTGCCTATCTGTCTAAACTCTTCACATTCAATAGCGACTCTGGATTCAGTCTGACTAAAATATTCAAAAGTTTACCATACGTTGACGGCCTTATTAGAACAGTACAACTCTGTTCTTGTCAATTTTAGCACCAATCTAATATTTCAGTAAGATTTCGAAAAAAATATGTACTATCAATATTAGAATTTTTAAACGACAATACTCTTTTTCGAAAGGGGAATGAAGCGAAGGGTGGTTTTCCGTCACTGTCCAAGGGAGAATTGTTCATTTTGTGTTAGACTAATGTGAAAAAGTTGATCTATGTAATCAAGACAATAAAGATCGTTATCAAAAATATTTGCGGACATTAGGGGTCATTCAACCCTGAAATTGGAAACAATTGCGTTTTCAGCAGACTTGGCTTTCCATTAACAATTTTTAGACAGAAATTGAGTTTTAAAATCTTTTATAGTTAGTTCAACGTTCTTAACAAATTCTGAAGATTTACTTCACTTCCGGTTTTACATTCCTACTTAGAATAAAAATACGAAAATTAACACCTTTTTCAAGGTGTGGTATCAGAATTTTCCAGACATAAAAAATGAAAGGATATGAAGTGAATGCATATGAGACAAAGTCTCTACAAAAATAATATTGTTTGTTAAATTGTAATTTTGCTCTAAAAGTTCTATAAACTGAAATTATGGGAAAAGGCTAGGTTGTCCATAAGCACAATTGTGCTTTTAAATTGATCAAACCATTTGAATCCGAAAATCTGTCAAAAAGTCCAAAAACATGAGGAATGACTGTCTTTATCATCATGGTCTTCCTATTTCAAACTCAAATAAGTCTATAAATACAAGCACTGCTAGCAAAACATAACTTTTGCATCGCACACTTTTAGTGCAGATGTTTAGACATTTAAAAATTGTGTTAACTATTAAAATCGGGCGAGTCGAACGAAATTGCAAAGAATAATCAGTCTTCTCTTGCAACAGTATGTAAGGGATAATAATATAACAGTTACAATTGAAATAAAGGTAACTGAATACTTCGTGAAATAACTAGTTGAGTCAAAGTATATCTTTTGCAGAAATGCTAAAATTCGATGTGAAGGAAGGTGTCCATGTAAAACTGGTCCAGCTTGCCATGAATGTGTAGGACAAGGAACACATGAAGTTTGTGGTGCTGATGGCCGCAACTACATAAATAAATGTTTTGCTGACTGCTAGTAAGTCATATGAATTGTACTTGTGTCGTTCAGTCAAAGCTCAAGCACAGGGACTTGCTCCCGGCTTAGAAGGAAATTGTTTACTATCAAATATGAATCTCGGAGAAAAATTTTCTCCGAGATTCAATTTTTTTCTAGGCCGGGAGCAAGTCCCTGTGGCTCCAGGACAGTATACATATACGTTAAATAAAAAGGGATAATAGGAAACATCTGAAATGGCTCATAATTAAAATTACATGCCACAATTTGCGAGGGAACTGTACAAGAAAAATACAAAAGGCAAACCTAAACAACCATTAGAACACGGAACCGCTGCATTTGGTACCGGCACTAGCAAAAAAACAGCAGTACGGTAGAACCGGTTTTGTGTACCAAAACACCTCCCCTCTCTCTGTCGCGATAACCGATAATGTAAGTAACATACGAATTAAACCCAATACAGAGAGATTACTAACTCCATGACCACACAAAGGGAAATAATAGGACAAAATGTAATTTTAAAGGATGTTTCAAGAGGAGCTAATCTGTCGGCTTATCTGGTAAAACACTGTCACACTACGGAAGAAAAACTTCCCGCAGAGTATAGAAAAGAATCATTATATATTTCAATAAACAATTGTAGTATCAGTGAGGGGCCAGTATGTGTGTAAAATATCCAGGTCATTCGATTCAAAAGCTAATTTTTACAATGCATGTATACAATAGTTAAGCTTTAAATATCTGAAAAATTCAAGCAATGACCGAAGATTTCAGAGAGAAAAAAAGGACGAAACACAAACCACATCTTCTGTCTTTACATACGGAAAGTGGTTGTTATCAAGGATAATGCATCTAAACAGGTGGTTAAAATCAGGAGATATTTTTTTAAAGAAATTAAGTCGAACACTAAACATTTTCTCAAACACGCGTATTGCCAAACAAAAAATAAGGGTATCAAGCGCAAAAAATATTGCTACATTGTGCGCACAGTGCACTTTTAATGTGTATATAAAATATTCATAATTTAGCATTTCTGAAAAACGAAAGGGAGGTTTATCATGAACACTGGCCTCATGCGAATGCTTAGTAATGGGAACTTTTGTCTACTTTCTCTGAAAAAGAATACAAAAAAAATCTGTTGATGAAATATTCAGTCGGCTTGATATTTTTCATATTACAGTAAGGTGAAGACATCTTGTGTTGGAAAATGTCCATGTGAGCCACCTTGTGTATGCACTACTTTATATGCTCCTGTTTGTGGTATTAATGGAAAAACATACAGCAACAAATGTAGAGCTGATTGTGCGTGAGTATACCTATATAGTGAAATGATTCTACTGGAGCTTTGTAAGTACAGGAATAGTTCGTTTTAACTTCTAATATAAGTTTTTCAAATTTTACAGTAATGTTTTAATGTGCGTGTACATAAACCATTCCTCAATTAATTTGTTATGATTTAGATAAACACACTACCGCCATTTTCACAACAGACTGTTTTTTATGTTTTTGTTTTTCAAATTACATGAAATGAATCAAATAATATAATTTATCGCTATTTGACGAAATAATTTGATAATCCGTCATTGAGTCATTGCACCTGTTTCATACAATTTCGTTGTTAAAATAATTTTGTTTAATATATTAAAACAGTAAAAAGGAACGTAAAAATGCAGAAATGTTTGGCGTGGTTAGATCTAACTGCCAAGCAAGTTTGAGAAAATATTAAATGTCATATAGAAGATATTGCTTTTTATCGAATTAATGCCCTTCCCTTATCTTTTTCTAGTATTCCAAAAATATTGATGGCAGACAGAATAGTGAAAAAAATTAGTCCGACTAATATTTGGGTGTATTTCAAAGTTTCAAGTTCAAAAGTGTTTATGGAGTTATTCCATGGTGCCTTCAGCATGAAGAACAAAAATAATAGCTCTGTTTTCTTGTTTGGTTTCACTTCAGCTACCGTGTATACCTGAAGGGACTTTGTCTCATGTGCATTTATCCCATATCCTTTTATTGTTTATTTTGTTTGTTTTGATTTCAGTTGCAACTTTATATTAAATTATTACCTCCCTAACTATGAATTTATATCAGATCTATCCCAATGAGCTTGAAATTAAAGAAACAACTGATACCCCTACTTCAGCTTCTTACCTAGATCTCTTGTTGTAAATTGACGAAGGTGGACGTTTGAAATCTAAGCTAGATGACAAACGTGATGATTTTAACTTTCCAATTTTGAACTTTCCCTTTCTTAGCAGCAGCATACCTACATCCCCAGCCTATGGAGTGTACATTTCACATTTGATTCGATACTGTCGAGCATGTAGTTTGTACAGTGATTTTTTGAACAGAGCAAAAACAATGTCCCAAAAGCTCCTTAGTCAGGGATTTGTTCATCCTATGTTAATTTCATCCCTAAAGAAATTTTACGACCGTCACCATAACATCGTTGAAAGAAATGACATGTCAGTGTCCCAATTGAAAGCCGACATATTCAGTTAGATTCACGTCTTCCCAGATTTGACTATACCAATTTTGACTTTTTCCTGGATTGACTCACCTACAGTGTAACGGGTTCTGTTAACAGAGAAGGACATGCTTTACTTCAGGAGCACCTGATGTCACTCTCAGTTTCATGGGAGTTCACACTTTGAATGTTGTATTTTTCATTTCTGTGCTTTTTATCTGTCTTGCGTCATTGTTTTCTGTGTTCTCGTTTTTGCCATGTCTTTGGACTTCGCATTTTGTAAATACTACTGCTTTGTTCCTTCGGTATTCTACTGCCGTTGTTTTGTACTCACACAAGGAAATATTTAACGTTTTACTTTCTGAAATTTTTTCAACTGATTTTTCTTAAATACACAGACTTCAGCATCAAATTTGTCAAATATATGTACTGAAATAGAAAAGAGAACGTTTTTCTTATGCGGAAACTTCATATTTAAGGACTAGAAGATATTTAAAAGTGTGTTTTAGGGAAAGATAAAAAAAGACCTGATATAACCGCTTATAAAATCAAATTAGAGACTCAAAGACTTAGCTGCTATCGCTAACCTGGCAAAATGCGTCTGAGCCATGCCTATTTAGTTGTTAATTTTTTGCCCAAAGGGTCTAATGTTAAGCTTTGCTTTCTACTGGTGGTCATTTTTTTGTAAGGTCCAAATGATATGACTTCATAAGTTTCATAGCAGATAATGAAAAAAACGATTTTCGAATTTAGGATCCAACGGTAAAATAAGTTCAGCACTGGCTGCAATGATTTTCGTTCGGATCTGATTGATATTAGTTATCTTTTGTATAAGAATTTCCATACATCATTCTAATACATTTGAGTTAAAAAATACAAAAGTACCGAAGTTGCATAAAATACAGTTTTAATTTTGCTTCATTAATATCCAAGCAGATGATGAAAATGATTTTTTCCACAATCAAACTATGTTCCACGCTTGCGGCTTTGTTTTTGTTGGATTTGAACTAAATCGGCAATTTTCATGAACTTCAACACATAATTCTTGTAAAGTCTGATTAGATTGACCTCAGTAGATTCACAGAAGGTGTGATTTATCTAAATGGTCCAATTTTAAGTTCAGGGAAGAAGATGAAAGTATGAATAGCTAACGAATGACGGATAAAATGCAGCCATGTTTTTGGTGGGTAAGACAGAAAAGATCAATATCTGTAAATTTATATTTCCAAAATACTTTGTTCAGATTTTCTTCAATAGTATCAGATGATGAAAATGGTGATTGTCTCACAGGATCCAATTTTGAAGTATTTTTCGGGCTGGTAACCAATACAAGATGGTTGCATTTTATAATGTCCATAAATTATAATTCAGCATTGTTTAATCATTATAATTGCAACTGATTGCAGATAAGGTGTTATTATATAAATATAAATGAAATATCGAGATTTCCGAATGAACGGAAAAACCGATATTTCACTGAATGAAACTATCAGTCTTTCACTCTAGGAAGTAACGTAACAATTACCATTGTCAACGTCGTTGTTAAGTAAACGTGTGCCAAGATTGACTCTAAAAATATGTGAATTCCAATTTAAAATACCGGTAGTTGAAAATTAATTTATATAATAAAATGTACAACTAATCCGGGATTTCGGTTCTCGACAATATTCATCCCGTGACCGAAAAACTTTATATTTCACTCATGCACTGTCGCGCTTTTGTGAATTACGGGGTTGTTCGGTCACTTGATGAAAATGGAATAAACAAGAGGCTCTCAAGAACCTGTATCGCTCACCTGGACCATGGCCGATTTAAGGAGATTTATTGCATTTCCAATAGGGTCCAGAGTTTCAACTTCTTTCTCTGCGAGAGGCAACCTTGGATTGGATGCAGACATGCCAGATGCAAGTTATAAATGGGTCCACCAATGGACTTTTGCCATCAAGTTTAGTTCCAATTGGATTGGTGGTTTCAGAGACAAAATTCTTTTAAATCCCCACTGGCGGTCATCTTGGATCGGATAATGACCCAAGCGACACACTTTTTAAAGTTGACCATCGAAGGACTATTGTAGCAAATTTTATTTTCAATTCATTTTTTTCCCATAAGGATCAATGTTAAACTATGGCCCCCGTTGGCGGCCATCCAAGATGAGGTACAGACATGAGAAATATGATTTTGAATGGAATCACCAAAACACTATTGTGACCAAGTTTGGTTTCAACTGGCTCAAGTGTTTTAAGAGAAGAAGAGTGAGTTCCATAGGGTTCAATGTTAAACTTCGGTCCCTGCTGTTGACTATCTTGAATGAGGTATGGACCTGTCAGATTTCTGTTTTGGAAGGACCATCTTCAGACCATTTTGACTAAGTTTGGTTCTAATTGGACAAGTAGTTTCTGAGAAAAAGATATTTGAATGTGTTTTCCCATGGGGGTCCAATGTTAATACTATGTTCCCCGCTGGTGGCTATCTTGGTTAAGCTCCGGGCCTGTCGGATACCTTTTTTGAAATAACAAAATCACCCTGAACCAATATGTACAGTCGACACTAAATAAAATGTATTATTATATTTGTACTTTTGTTTCTATGTATAAAGCATAGAAATGTATTTACTCAATAAAACATCATATTGCACAGTTCATCATGATAAATCATCATATTGCACACTAACTTTGATTGACGTTTACAGGCCACACCCCTGTAACACCCACAATAGATTTACCACGCCTCTTTTGTTTGTCATCAGTGACTTCAGCCATGTCAATCAAATATAATGAAATAATTATGGCACTTCCATACTCGATCAATATGGGATTTAACGGAGCGCAAAAGATAATATTGAACTCGGGATAAACCCTCGTTCAATATTACTTTATTGCTCCGTTAAACCCCATATTGATCTCGTGGAAGTGCCATAATTGTATAGAATTCCAGTATCATTTAATAAACTCAATCTGATATTACCAAAGTTGTTAAATACGCAATAAAAGGATAAGCAGTAATGCACATGAGACAAAGTTCTACAAATACATGGTAAAACAACCCTGTGAAACAACGGTGTTGGTGTTCATCATTTTGAAGTCACCATGACGCCTATGTTAGTACGGTATCACTTGACTTTTAATATAACATGAATTATAATACTAAGCTTTTGAAACTAAACAATTCATTTCAAAAACAATTTAAACAATTAACACTGCTGTAACGAGGTTTGAGACTCGTATTGAAGCACAAGTTAAATCTTTTATCTAAGACAAACAATAACAACAAAATGCAATATTCCGTATTTGTTAGTCAGCTTAATACCAGTAGATTGAGTTTATACTAAAACGTCTACTCTCCAACCCATTAGACAGTACTTCGTTGATGGCGTAAAAACTGGTGCTTCATTTTGAAACTTGCAATTTCTAAATTTTTTTTTTACTTTTAAGATACAAAGTTGTTTATCTCTCGTCCAAAGATCTGTCCTAAGCGGATTTAGGCTTTACATTTGATTCGATTGTAATTTGTTCTCTGTAAGCCGTTAAGCCTCCATAGCTTTATGGTTTTTCAAATATTTGATTTGATCTGCATTTGTCAATTAATGTCGAAATGGCCATCTTCAGAAATCAATTTACACTAACTTCAGTGTTTAGTGAAGTGAGGGTTTGCACGCCAATAAAAGGTTTAACCCATCATTTCTTTGAAAAGCCTTTGCCGACTCAGGACCATTGCGTCTCACATTTTATCCCATGGGTTTGTACCTACTTTTTTCGATTCGGATTTCGGCTCGAGACAATTCTGTTTTTACGTTTTACTGCTTGAAGGTCAAGTTGAACTAATTGAAGGTGTCCTACACATTTAACTGATATATTGTATGATATGTTTTAAGCTTTCCAAAGCTGTAAAAAAATCGGAGGTACCAAGGCTTGTTTTTTCGGTATAATTCTCCAAAAACGTCGAATGTTGACAAATTTCGGCCTTTTTCATTTGCGCTGTCGCGACGTCATTACGTCGCAATAAGACTGAAAGTTAATGTCAAATCGAAGTAATTGACGATGTCCTACAAAATTCTGATTTTTTGCATGATGATTGCTAAGCTTGAGATACACTGAAATATAAAAAGAAAAAATTGTAAAAAAATCGTCTGGACCTCATCTATAAATAAATTCAAATACACAAATTCGTGCAGAAAATGCTAGAGTCAAAGATCACATTTTCTGACGTCGATACGAATGAAGAGAGTTGCAGAAACAGTATCTTGGCAGGAGTCCTCCATGTATATCTGTACTATAAATTGTGAAAATAAATTAACCGACTGTTTACTGCAAAGCGTTTCTCCATTATTTAAACTTGTTCTATTTTTTCCCGGTAGCAATGTTCATTCGGTTGTATTAACGGATGCAAAAAAACAAAAGAAATTTTTATTTTTACAGACTTTAATGATCTTCAAATTGACAATTTTAAGTTACTTGTTTCTCGTCTAGAAATACTTCTATTACACAAATATAAAACATTTATGTCACATTATTTAATTGCTTAATTTCACCCGGTAAAATGTTTTATTCAATTGAAATTTAGTCGGTTAGATTTTTAATAATTGCAATTAATTAAACATAGAACACGGCAAATGAATGAAACAAATACACGCAATAATTCTCGCATTTAAAAAATCAAGCGCATATTGGCGGATCCAGAGCGAGGGTTCCAGAGGTTGGAATTCCCTTTATCTGGAAATGTTTGAAATTTCGTGCAGAATTTAAGTAAAAATTGATAAAAGTGGGAAAAATCGCCTGGAACCCCATGGAGCCTGGATCCGCCGGGGGCGCATGATCTTTTGCCAATATTCGATTGTGTTTTGATGCTTTCGTAGCTTTTTTACAACAATATTACAAATAGATGCATTTTTGCAATGATTGCAAGACCTTTTTTTTTGCCAATAAAAAAGTTCATTAAAAGCATTCTTTGCTCTTGAATAATTTTTCCTTTAACAAAGTACACCTGCATGTATTCGAGAGAAAAAATCCGATGATCAGCAAAATTTACATTTCAAATGATGTGAAGGGTTTCCCAAAGAATACAATAACTTTCGGCATTTCCTCCGAATTTCTGGACTTGACGATTTCCAGATAAATAAAAATGTTGGAGAAAATTGATACGGTCTTTTTATACTGTACTTTCATTTTTTATTTGATGATATGTGTTTCTCCCGAAAGCGGCGTTGAAGAGACATTGATTAAATTGACTTTCAAAGATAAATCGCTAATATTTAAAAAAACTTACGAAATAACATGTACATGTATAGAAGGAAACAGTCTATCTACATCAACACACACAAAAAATGTGATTTTTGGAGTTTTTCTTTGCTTTAAAATTATATCCCTGATAATAGCAACTACGAAACCATCTCCAAATATTTTACATTCTTCAAAGTTTTCAACTTCGAACACCAGCTTCTTTGTGAAGTTTGTGCTTCATTTACAAACAGTACCTCTCAAACTGACCGGGGTTTTTAGGCGCTGACTATGCCGTGTGCATCGTGTTTTAGGTCTGAAAAAAAACACTGAGTTTTTAGGTCGTATAGTTCTTGGTCTGTGCAGTCTGACAAATGGAGCGGACAATAGAGCTTTTCTTAGAAGTATCATTATTCTCTAAAATCATGTTGACTATCTCGCCAAGCTATGATCTTTGTTATTTTTTTTTTTTTGCTGCATGCGACGCTGAAGGCATTGTTACATTGCCTAGCATTACCATGTGTTTGTCACGGAGAGACTGTGTCTCATGTGCATTTCCTCCATATCCATTCATTTTTTTTTTGTTTCTTTTTTTTTCTTTTCTTTTTTTTGGGGGGGGGAGGTGGGGGGGCGATTTTGTTGTTATTTTAATAAGAAAATGCAATTTTTGTAACCCTTACATTACAAAAAGTTTCTTCGACGAGATCATTCCTGTGATGACACAAAAATGCATTTGAGGAAATCATATGTTAATTTTTGTTGTATGCAACGATGAAAGTGTGTTTCAATAATTATCAGTGCCGTGTGTTTGTAGAGTCTTTGTCTCATGTGCATTTATTCAATATTCATTCATTATTTATTCTTTTAAGTCGATTTTGTTGTTTTTTAATAAGAAGAGGCAATTTTGTTACCCTTTTACAAAAAGTTTCGTCGACGAGATCCTTATGCATTCGGAGAAAACATATGAAACGTCATAGGTGTTTTACGTCCCCAGGAACGTCATACAATAGAAAGGGACGTCACCAAATTAATTCAAAACAAGACAACACCAGATGGCGCTCAATTACTTCGACTTGACATTAAGGTAATCAAAAACGGAAAAAGCGTAAAATTACTTTGAAAAGTACAGTACAAGCCTTCAAGTTAAGTCTTTATATTAAATGTTATTTCTGTGCTACTATGAGTGGTTTGTACATATGTCTTGGTATTACGTATTTGATTGGTTAATGATATTAAGAGCTTTGTTGCATTTGTAGTATATTAAAGTCCAAGACATATCTTTTGGCCCGGCCTATCATTAGTTTTGTGATCTACAGATCCAATAAATAATCAAAATCTTATAATCAACCATTAAAGATAATGGTATTTCGAACGAAATTCATCAAAGTGCTCTTTGATCTTAGCCTTGGTTGGATACTTTAGTTACAAGTCAGTTTCTGAAGTTGTAGTTAGTCCATTTGAAGATCCTATTTAAATTTAATAATCACATAACACCAAAACTTATATCACAAGTCTGTAAAATTATTTCTGGTAATTCTGCATCCGTATAAGATGGACAACAGTAGTCTACATAATTCAACATTGGTGTCGATTTATCACCTGCATTCATAGCGGTTGTTATCTGAAACCGCATTGGAGAATGGAACCAGATTTTTACATTTATTCCTGGATAGTTCACTTTAAAAATTATGTTGATCATGTATCTCATGTGGCTGTCAGTTATAAATATAGTTTTACGTATACAATATGGAAAATGCTTTGCACAATTCGCACCACCATGAACACAATAATCTTTTGATAACCCCCTTTAGTACAAAGTCATTAAGTTGACTTTTTTCAATCATCAATCAAACATAAGTAAACATAGTTTAACACTGGACCATTACGGAAATACATCTTCTCTAAAATCACTGTATATATACCTCTTGGAACATTCTTTTTCAAAACAGTTCTTGGATTGTCCTTTTTTCAATGATTGAGTCATGTTCTTACCGAATCCAAGATAACGGTAGGAGGGTTACATTAACTTACAAATGACCATATTGCTTGTTGGATTATCTAAATGCCGTGGTAATTAATTTGAGCCTCTTGTATGTGGTAATATTAATCTGCTTTTATTGTTAAAGCCCCTTTTACACTACACCGTATAACCCAAACGAACGCCGAACGTATAAAAATAAATTATATCCGTTCGTCTCCGTTCATATACGTTTGTGGTCCGTTCTTTATTCGGTGGATCCGGTACAAGCACGGTGATGTCCGTTTTGCACGGTGAAAAATTTTGAACATGTTCAAAACTGGGAACGGACATATACCGCACAAAATGTCCGGTGAATGTACGGTAGGTTTACGTTTTGTTCGGTTTCCATGCGTTGTATATACGTTATTCATTCGTTACTTGATCGTCTTGCATCCGTTCATGTACGGTACATTAAATCAGTGAAACGGACTTTTACCGAAGAGGTAACGGATAAACCGTTCGAGTTCCGGATTTACGGCGGAAACCAACCAGACGTGCACCGAATAAAGCAAATTTATGAAAATGTGTGTTTTGCAATGGTAAAAATTAACATATAATAAACAAGATAAGAATCATAAAAGTAGGCCACAAATAAAAGATAATAAGCACATAATAGAAAATATAAAAAAAAATTATAATAAAAAAGAAAAATAGCTAAAAATCACAAGAAAGGAACAGAAAGAAAGGTCCATAATTTTGACCTTATAGCTTCAACTATGAGGCAACTGGGCGGAAACCCAAAATGATCCTGCCAGAACGAGAGAAACATGAACCACCGAAGAGCCTGGTTGTCCCATAGGCCGATGATTTGGGTCATACTTTCTGTTCCTTTCTTCTGATTTTGACCTTTTTTTACCTTTTAAAACGTGGCCTATTCCCGGTCTTGGTCTTGAGTATCATTTATGGCATACGCCTTTTGGTGGAGAAGGTAAACTGTAACCCGACAGTTCTTCTCTTGCCTTTCTATTTTGGGAAAATGAATTTCATTGGTCAAGCACGGTGTAATGATTGTCTTTGTAAAATAAGTTGTTGAGTGGTCAAAAGACGCGGTTTCGTCTTTTAAAATCGATACTTTTACATAGTACCTATTCAATTCGTTTTACTCGGTGCTCGGACGAAACGTTTCCGTTAACAGTCCGTTTTATTCGGTACTCGTCCGGTATGTTACTGTTATAAATACATTTTATTCGGTGCTCGTCCGGCAGTGTTCCGGTGTCAGTTCGGTGCGAGTTCGGATTATGCGGGGCCCGGCAGGTGCATATACGGTGTGCTTACTGTATGCCTCCGGTTTTTGTGCGTTTTCATTGTAATTCGTGAACGAACAAAAATATTTTCCACCGTACAAAAATGATTTTCATCCGTTCCTCATACGTTTGTGTTATACGATGTAGTGTAAGAGCGGCTTTAGCCAATCGCGCTTCAGTGCTCAAAGCTCTTAAAAAAAGAACGTGAATGATTTGGAAAACTTACTCTACTGAAAAAGTTATTAGATCGTAACATAAACATGCAACAAAAATAACTAAACCTTTTGTGCATTAAATAAATGTCAATGATCTTTTAGATGAAAAATGTAATTGTTTATGCAATCAATATATTAGAAACAGTTCCTCTAGTAAGTGAGAACCGAACAGTCAGTCAAAAGAACTTACAATCCATGGACAATGGCAACATTGGAAACACTAAGAATACATCGGCAAACGAATACCGAGGCAAGAACGAGGAAAGGGGGAAATTCTAAAATCACAAATCCAAAATCACGGCAATTTACAGCAACACGTATTGAGACGGTATGACAAAGACAAAACAAATAAACAAAAATGAACTAGAACGCCACAAAACTAAAGCACTAGCAATGTTAACCCCTATTAAAACTGAGGTATTTTCAGGTGCTCCGGAAGGGTAAGCATGATCTGCTCCACGCGTGGCACCCGTCACACTGCCAGTGAAAAGTCCGATTTTCCATAGTCGGTGTTAGTCAGTCCGGTAACAACTCTGGATCTACCCAAAGATATCTGCTTGTTTGTGAAACAGAAACATTGTAATGGTCTGTCAAATCGAGATGACGACCGTAAAACTTCTGTAGTGACAATTGCAACAATAACTGAACATACCCTTGATGTATAAGTTTTGGGACAGTAATTTCGCTCTGTCAACAATATCGCTGTACAAACTATAGGCACGGCAATAGCGAATGAGTTGTGAAATGTACACGCCATATGCCGGAAAAGTGGGAATATCAATGCTCAAAAACGGGAAGTTCACTATTTGAAAGTCGAAATCATCTCGCTTGTCGTAAAGTTTTGTTTTCAGACGTCCAGAGTTGTCAATGTAGAGGAATAGGTTCAGGTATGATGCTGATGATGGTGTATCAGTGGTCACTTTAATTTCGAATTCATTTGGGTTTATAAGATAAAGGTTATCTTTAAATTGAGGATTGTTCAATGAAAGAACATCATCTATATAACGGAAATTGAAATTAAAGGATTTGCCGTGCTTATTGTCTTTTTTCCGAACTAGCCCATACCTGGCTTCATAGGAATAAAGAAACAAATCTGCTAAAAGTGGCACACAATTAGTCCCCATAGGTATCCCTATTGTCTGCTGGAAAACTTGTCCTCCAAATTCTACAAATATGTTATCAAGGAAGAATTCCAGCATTGCAATGACATCCTCCTCTGTATACGTTTTGTGTGAATCAGTGTGATGTTTAACGAAATAAGCCCCATCTTTACCTATCATTGAATATGAATATCTTCTTTCACCCTTTTTAGTACACAAATACTGATGTATTAAATCCTGGAGTACTGACTTTAGCTTATCGTGTGGAAGAATAGTGTAGAGAGTAGAAAAGTCAAATGTTTTGACACTGTTGCAGTAGTTGAGTTCAGTTGAAGATAGATATTCTAATAAGTCTTTTGAGTTTTTGAGAATCCACATCTGATTCACTCCACTTGTTGAGTATACTTTATCACTATATATCTTGAGGCAATCTTTGACTGCAGTAAGTAATGAAGTGAGGAGCTTAGAAAGGGGTTTTGTTATGCATTTGGCAAACCCAGCAATGTATCTCTGTTTGTAAGGGCATTTGTGTGATTAAGGTACCCAGTAGATTCACGGCAGGTTGTTGTTCTCTTCACTCAAACTGATACCAAAGGAAGACAATACTGATTTGTGATTGATTTGTGATTAAGAAACAAGGACATCACAGGAGTAAGTGACAAAAAAGATAAATGAAGACACACATACAGATGAACAACACAGACCAAATAAAAATCATGGGTGAGATCAGGTGTACCGCTCCTGCTTCTTATAAGAGACCCCTGGTGTTGAACATATCAAATACGGTAGCAAAGTCAAATCCGGTAGAGGAAAAACAAACTTTCCATCAAAATAAATAATACATAACATGCAAATATTGATAATTAAACAACAAAAAACATAAACATAACATCAAATATTGTGCTAAATCGGATCTACCCAGACACTAAGCGGTATTACAATTACAATTAAAATGCAACGCATACACAGTATCTGGGAGTATCTGAACAATACTTCCTGAAATGAAATCGATTATTGTAATCCTACCAACACCATTCAAACCCCTATCCAACGACATAAACATAAACACAACCTCCGGCACTGTCAATACACCCAGTAATCCTCGAATTGGTAAATATGTCCATATCACTATAGTAAATCATTGCAAAGAGGGATAAGAGACGATAGGCTTATTGAAATTTGGCAGAGACATGAGAAAGACTAGAGGATTGTGAACTGAGTCAAAAGGGGAGGGAGCGAAATTAAAATATGTAGAAAGAAATGAATGGACGATGTCTTAAAGGGACATATGGTACGGGAACGGTATTGACGGTTGGTGGGGTGGAAAAAAGTGACAGGGAACGTAGAAAACTATCTTGTGTTCTCAAAACAAAAATTACATTTGACGCAATGACACCTTGACAGTTCCAAGGACATTGAAAGGTGAACAATTTCCTTTTGATTATCATAAAAACAAGACATTTATAAGGTAAAATGCACTTTCAACTTATCTTATATCCTGAATTTTGTTCCAGTTTGAGATTTTCATTACTCCTGATGGATGTTACTTCCTTAGCGTAACCATCATCATTTATTTGAATGAATGGAGTCAAGCATAAAAATTCGACCAAAAAAGTGCATAGTTTTTTTACATTAATTAAAGTTGTTGCGAGACAAAACGTAAAAAAATGAATAATGATTTTTAAAAAAGGAATTTAATTTGTGCTCTAATGTGGAATTTTCAATAAAAAATTTAGCAATGCTGATTACGGGCTCATCTGATATGGACCTGATAATCCTTGTCGCGCAAACAGAATACTAATAATCAATGTGTATCCTCAATCATATCGTTTTATACCCTTTTAATTCAGACATGTTGCTGTGCAGTGTTCAGGAAAATGTCCTTGTCATCATGAAATACCATGTCACAACTGTGTATCACAACTTTCGAATTCTGTGTGTGGTTCTGATGGGTTGACGTATATCAACAGATGTTTTGCAGAATGCCAGTTAGTACATAATTATTTATTGATATATATTGTTTTCTAAAAACATAATAATCACAGAATCAAAGCTAGTTTTCAATCAATAGGAAAATTAACGTCTGTAATCTGATTATTTAGAAGATAATATGAAATATAATAAATTCAACTGAATACCTAAATGCCAATACCATGCAAATTGGAAATATCAGTTATGAAATATACTACGAGAAGCATAATATATTGAATATTTACATTGGCATGTGAGACATTGTTTTGATACATTTACATAATTTATACTTGTAGCAAGAGGCAAGTTATGTGCGAAGGTAGATGCCCATGTAAGAAACCATGCGTCTGTCCAAAAATACTAGCACCTGTTTGTGGAGCAGACAACAAGACATATGACAATAAATGTGTAGCGGGATGTGCGTACGTATGATAATTGTGTCTTGTTGACATAGATAAGAAAGAGATGTAAGTGAATAAATGATATGAATTACAGGTTGAACAAGTCAAAATTAAATCATTGATCTTAAATCTTAAAGTCCTCATATTGAAAACAAATATTTTAGCCAATATCATCGATTAGTACTCGACTTCAATCTGGGATTATCATTTCTTTTATCTATCTACGACCTTTCAATAGCAATTGCTGTTCAGTTGCTACCGGACAATACTGCAATGGAAGAGGAGCTTTAACCCACCATTTCATTTGAAATGCCTGTACCAAGTCAGGACCATTGTGGTCTACAAATTGTCCGGTGGTTTCCACCTGATTTGTCTTTTTGAGTCATGAACTTTGGCTCTTGACAACTCAGTTCTGTAATTTTGTTTTTACCCCCATTTAACTTTATCCATGGTTAGAAATATACCTCTTTGTATGAAAAATTCCCCATAGAAAATAGATACCTGACAAAATCGAACGTGAAACAAAGCGTTAGTATAAATTGCACCAAATGGGTAATCAAACATTTACATGTACAATAATTTTTATGCTGAAAAAATAAACAAAATTTCACAATGAAGTGTTAACGTTGTAACTATTGCTTAAAATATTCTGCAAGGATTAACAAACAGAAAACATCAATTTTGAATTTGCCTTTTATACGAATGCAAAAATGGATGATATCGTTTTATAGTATTATGGTATTACAGTATAGAACCACTGTCGATAATTTCATTTGTGCAATAACTTAAATTCTTGACTGCAGGCCAGTTAGTTTACGATCACTAACTTATTAGGAAAGCGAGATGTCTTGACTTGAAATTATATAAAATCGTAAACTTTTAATTTCTTGAATTAAAAGTGTATAAAATAAAGGTAACTTTTGGTGAAAAAGTTTATTATTGTTATCATTTAGATGTTTCGTCAGAACAATGCAATAAGCAATAAAGGGATATGGGGTAAATGTACATGAGACAAACTTATTTATGTACTTAAATTCATTAAATGCATTTCTTTATCAAGCCTTCAAAGATTGTAATTCGCTCATACCTTGAATCAATGTCAAAGGCATATCGTTCAATCAGAATTCTTGAGATGGTCTTCAACAATGTCGAAACTGCATTTACCTCTAAAATGTTTAGTTTTTGTTGTCGTTAATTCTCTCGGTAATATCAAACGAGTCTGTATCTTTAGAAATGTTTTAGCACAAGATTAAATATAGATGGACAAAAATGATACCAGAAAATCCTGATAGATATACAAAGAAGTCGATATGGACAACAAAATAAAACTATGGTATTCGGTTCTTACGTATAGAAATATTTGCAACATATATTTTGCTTATTTGAACTATACAGACCTTCCATACTGCTGGTACTATATTGCTAACTGAGTGTGTTATTTTTTTTCCAGTAAAACCACCGTCCAGTGTCCCAAAAAATGTCCATGTTACAACTGTCACCATTGTAGTTTGGAAAAATTTAAACCCGTTTGCACTGTTGACGGACACACATTTTTTAACAAATGTACTGCTTACTGTCAGTAAGTTACAAGCACAAATATATTTAAATATTTTACGAAAGGATATGGAGTAAATGAACATGAGACCATAACACATATGTCAACTCCAACTGCAATAATTTTAATGAGCTGTATGGCCATTTCGGAAATTTATTCCTCATCAGCAGCACTAGAACCAAAATAAATGAAATCCATAATTTCAAAAAATGTTTATAATGCATAAACCAAACGAAATCCGAATAATCAGTAATATCAAATAAAGCCAGGGACAAAACTACGATGAAGGGAGTTAATCCAACGGTTTTAGAATTTACATAAATTTAGATAATAGTAATTAACAAAGTGTACACATGAGATATTATCTCATGTACAAGTACACCATATCTAAGAAAAAAAGAGC
Organism: Modiolus philippinarum; assembly: GCA_002080025.1. Taxonomy (NCBI): domain Eukaryota; kingdom Metazoa; phylum Mollusca; class Bivalvia; order Mytilida; family Modiolidae; genus Modiolus; species Modiolus philippinarum. The sequence continues at coordinate 100,429 of MJUU01049078.1, forward strand.
ATACATCTCTACCACGGAGAATTGTTTTACCAACTCCACACTGCAATAAAAGACAAACTCCTGTATTAAATATTTTACGAAAGGATATGGAGTAAATGAACATGAGACCATAAAACATATGTCAATTCCAACTGCAATAATTTTAAATGAGCTGTATGGCCATTAAAAGTTTTTTTTTTTTAAATTGTATTTACTGTGTCTTGAACAGGGCTGGGGTCAATTACTTTGCGTCGTCCCTAAGTACATTGTTATTACATTGCAAAACCATTCAATTGAATTAAAGTTACAATTGCACTGGTATGGAAATGTAATTAATCAGTTGCAATTAAATTTCAAATATAATTGAGTCAATTACGATAACATTCACAAAGCAAACACATGAACATTTCACAATAAATAAATGAACATTGAAATTCTCCCATATTTCATTCTTTGTATTTCACAGTAACGTCGGTATTCAATTATTTGTAAAACATTATTTTTTTTTACTTCACGAGTTTGTTTTATAAATCCTCCATCCATCAATTTTCTTGAATTTTCATAGTTCATTTACAGTTTATTCTTCTTTCTTGAATAACAAAATACCGAAGGTACTGTAAATTTAATTGATTCAATGAAGAAAAGAATTTGGCAACACGTAAAGCTTATACTGTAAATTTAATTTCTGCATATGCGCATTTCGACAATTTATGTCTCTTCAGTGCAGATAAATTCAAATCATTTGGAAACCCATATACCGAAACATGTGTAAAATCTGATAGAGAACAAAATACCAAAAGAATATAAACAGGAAAGCCAAAAACAGCTTAGGACAGAGCTATGCAAGAGGGAGATACTCCTTTGTTTTAAACGAAGGACAAGGTGCGATAAGGGGTTGATTTGGCCCATGATTTCAGCGAATTTTTAAGTTGCACTACAAGATTTTCTTCCATGTTCGTTTTAAAGCTTTGATCCCATTTATAGAAAAAATACAAAAGTTAGAATAAATGACGTCACAATATGTGTAGTTCTGACGTCATGAAAAGGCTACTTTTGAGCATTTTCATAGAAATGTACCGAAGTTGGCAGATTTTCGAACAGTTTTCCTACCAGGAAATATCGAGCACATCCAAGAACCAATTAGATAATTTACCAACTTATTTGTACAAACGAATTGAACCTCTCATACAAATATTTTAGTGGTTCTTGCATGTGCTCAGTATTTCCTACACAGAAAAAGTAGTCAAAATTGGTCAACTTTGTCACTTTTCTACAAAATCTTCAATTTGTCCCCTTTTCTACCTTCAAAAACTCAATAATCATCCATCAATATTTGAGAAATGTTACTGTTCACTGAAAAGCCATACCCTTAGAACATTCCAATGAGACAATTCGGTGAATTCAACCAAATTTATTTTTTCAGGCCAAATAAGGCCCTTACCGCCCCTACTCCTTTTCTTAGATTTAGATATTGATGTTTTCAAATATAATTGGTTTTCGGGCCAGCACCCAAGTACTGGGTAAACTTATCTATTCAATGAAAAAAAGAATTGGGCAACACGTAAAGCTTATAATGTAAATTTAATTTCTGCATATGAGTATTTCGACAATTTATGTCTCTTCAGTGCACCGAAGTACTGGCTACTGGGTTGGTGAAATAATTTTATTTTTTGCCAATTTTAAATAGTTATAATTCAAACATGTGCCAATTTTAAATGCATGTAGTTATGAATCAATCATGTGCCAATTTTAAATAGTTATAATACAAACATTAATTTTAATTTTTGGCATTCAATTATTTGTCGAGAGTTCGGCTTATATTCATTTTCTCCATATCCTTTTATTGCCTGATTAAGTATACTAAATATCCTTGAGAAACTGTGACATCAAAGAAGAAGCTTGTCAGTAAATCATCGGTTATTTCTTAGAATATATTTGCACTGAACAAAAATAATATTACCACATGACCTTTAAGAATTTAAAGTTTCTGTTGTTTGGGAATAATTTTTACAAATATTAAAATCCAAAAGAATACACCAAAATATTTCGAAAGAGTTATTAAATTACATGAATAAATATTCAATTTTCATAAATTTATGGCACTATACTTTACACTACAGAAACAACATGAAGAAAGATTATAATCATGATGAAAAAATTAATTTGTACAAATTAGATGTACATTTGCATTGTACACAAAGCTTTGAGTAACAAACCCTGTTGGTATAAACATGCTCTTAACTATTTAATTGAATTTCCTTTTTTGATTTGAAAAATTTAATTCCTTCTTTAATAAAATAAAAAGTGAAAATCTCTATATATTATTTCTTAATCAAGTTAGTTGCAATAACGTACCTTTAATTAAACAATTTGATAGTTTTTAAAATCAAACATATGCATGCCCAACATTGACATTTATGTATTTCAATACTTAACAATCTCACAATTGAAACAAATTTTAGTTGTTACAAAATAAACAACAGAATAGGAATTTAAGACTACAGTCAAATAGTCGTATTGGCTTGGGATAAAATGAAAGTCTATATCTGCACGTGCATGTTTCATTTCACACTACACTCTTCGAAAGTGACATAATAATTTGACAATATAATTTCTAATATTGCACTGGAAATTATGGGCATTTCCAACCGTTTTTTACTATTTTAATAACATGAACTCAGTACAAACATTCAAATTTTCCTGCATTTATTGTCATTTCAAAACCAATTTCCCTGCATTTATTGTCATTTCAAAACCAATTTCAGATTATTTTTTTTATTCTTTGCATGTTTGTCATGTGTCAGAATAATTATCATTGGGTATACATCCTGAAAAAAAGCTACATTTGGAACATATTTCATTGCTTTGTTTTGAATGTTGTAATTTCTATTCTATCTAACGTTATTGTTTTCTGTGTCTAACGTCATTGTTTTCTGTGTCTAACGTCATTGTTTTCTGTGTCTAACGTCATTGTTTTCTGTGTTCTCGTTTTGGGCATGTCTTTGCACTTCGATCTTTGTAAATTCACTCCTTTGTTCCTTCGGTATTCTACTGCCGTTTGATGCAAAATTTCAAATTTAACCAACAAAATAAAAAGATACAAGGGCATGTGAGCTGTTAAAATGCGTGGATTTAAATTCATAAAAACTCGCAGCAAAATAAAAAGAGTAAAAATACAAAATAGTTGATATATATATATATATATATTTTCCAAATAAAGACTCAACACAACTGGAATTTCATCATCTTATTTCACAAGATCTTTCATGTTTTACAACAATCTTCAGGTGAATGTCGTCGTTTAGTAGCGACGGTAACTAAGCGACGTTATTATAACGTCACATTATTGTTAAAAGGGAGAAAAATAAATATTTAAAAATATATATAAAAAAAATAGATATAAAATAGGCAATGTTTGTTAATAAAAACTACACTATTGTCTATTTAATATAGGATTAAATTTCGAAATAAATGTTTTTTCCTTTATTTCCCGCAGAATGTCACTAGAACACTGCATCTTATAAAACGGGAAAACAAAAAAACGGCCACCGCCGCATATCTCTAAATGTTCACTTAAAGGTATCTGCCGTACGGTGTGCTTGACAAATAAATTCATTTTCCCAGGGATTTGTATACAAATCCTTGATTTTCCCAATATGTCACTGAATAGAAAGGCAAGAGAATGACCTATGAAAAGAACTGTCGGGTTACATTCTCCACCAACAACCTAAGGCGAAAATGCCAGTTGCGATACTCAGCAACAAGATCGGGTTAAAGTTATACAATCTCTATGATAGCGGATGCTTCTTAACACAACTAACGTTTTTAAACGGACATTTGTTTTATTTTGATGTTTTGGGTATTAGTATTTGCCACAATAATGTTACAATATACATACAAATCAACAAAAACTGCAAAACTCCTTCAATTACTAAATTAAATAAGCAACTTTAAAAAAAAAGTAGTGTTCGGCGCAATAATAATAAACAACCGTTGTAAAATTGTAAAATCGTTTTGAGCAAAATTAGAAAGTAGGCCAAATTTTTAAAGGTAGAAAGGACAAAATAAACAAAGCAAAAAATAATAAAAGACCAGCTAAAATCAGAGGAAAGTACAGAAAGTATGACTCAAGTTATCGTCCTAATGGCTTCTAAATGGTGAATGAAAGGATATGGAGTAAATGCACATGAGACAAAGTCTCTACAAATACATGTTCTTCATCTTGAAGTCACCATGAAGGCTTCAACTACGAACAAAAATATTTACCACCGTACAAAAATGATTTTCATCCGTTCCTCATACGTTTGTGTTATACGGTGTAGTGTAAGAGCGGCTTAAGACCCATTTGAGGAAGATAGATCTGTCGCAATATATATATATATATATATATATATATATATATATATATATATATAAAGGTCACTTAATTTAGAATTATGTACAGTAGCATATATATTTTCCAAATAAAGCTTTGCTATGGGGCCAGATACCGGGTAATTTCTGTTACTCTTCAGTGGTTCAAGTTTCTCTCGTTCTGGCAGGACCATCATTTTGTTTTTCCGTCCGGTTCCCTCAATTGAAGCCAAAAAGTCTAAGATATGGGCCTTTCTTTCTGTTTCTTTTTGTGATTTTTAGCTGTTTTTTCTTTTTTTATTCTTCTTATGATTTTTATCATGGTGGTTATGAATTATATTTTTTTTTAAAATATATTGGAATTAATCTGGATATAGGAGATGTTACACATTCATATCTTAATAAAGATAAAGCAATTCGAAATTAATAACTACGTATGTTTTTATTTTCTACAGACATAACAGACCAGTTGAAATCCAATGTGAGAAGAGCTGTCCATGTAATAAGTATTAAACTGAGGTTGTTTGCTATTTATGCGTCTTTATTTGAAAACTGTTACCATGACAAGTTAGAAAATTGGTTTAATAATGAAATAACTAAACAAAGTTGTCAAGAGCCAAAGTCCATGAGACAAAAAAGACAAATCAGGTGGAAACCACCTAAAAATTGTCGAAATGAAGCCCAATTCATCGTGTTAACTTATAATAAAAAAATCTTGAAAATTATTTATTTACTGCCATGAAAAAATATATTCTCCTGATGAATCGTATATCTGCGACCTCGGGTCAAATGTTCCCGATACATGCGTAACAGAAGTGCTTATACTAACAGCATGTCATGGTCCGTTAAAATCACGTGGAATTTGGAAAAGGAAAGCTGACGGGCTAGTGTGCAATTATTGTTTACATTGCCAAAGTAATCAAATTCTTCCAGGATTTTTCAAACAAGGATGTCCTTATTTTGTTTTCATACACGGAGGGCTTTAAATGTTTGAAATGTAAATAATCGATTTATAAATATTTCCACGTGTACATTGCACTCGTCACGACGTCGGCCAATTCGTACGTAATTTAACTTTGGAAAATGAAAAGAGGGGTAATCCGACGTACAATGTCGTATTTTATCTCATTTAGTCGGATTTGTTTTTAAATTAAGCACTTAGGTGGTAAATTGTCTAGTGTAGGTCTAGAAAAATATGTGTAAACCGGCAACCGCATCACAAATAGCAAGTGTAGACAGATATCGAGTATCATAACACGGCTGATCAGGTCCGATGTCAATTTTGAAGGTTAGTCCCTGAAACACGTGTTAAGCATAACGAAATTTTCCCTTTTTATGCAACTTGGGTATTTACTGTATTTTGAACATTTATGGGCGTCCATAATTGTTCAAAATCGAATGCAAAATTAGTTTAATAATTAAGAAATAGATTATTGCATGCGGGCTCTGTGCGAATTAGATCAGTGGCAGACCTTATATTTGTCAATATCTTATACCGAGCGATAGCGAGGTATAAAATGAAAACAAATATAAGGTCTGACCATGTTCTAATTCGCATAGAGCCAAATTGCAATAACCTATTTCGATTCTAATATATTTAAGAAGAGTTTTGAACATTCGAAGCGGCTATTAGAGAGCAATATTGGATTTGACACTAGAATTGAAATATGTCGGAAAAATGCAAACTGACATAGAGAAACCTATATCCGTTGTTTTATTAATACAAGTGGCCCATAAGCTTATGAATTAATACAAATAATCTGTTATAAAACATATAAAATATGGATATTTTAAAATCGAAGCGGGTATAAGTGCGAGCTGGTTGTATTTCTGAGACTGCTTAGCCGTGTTATTTTTGAAGCCAAAAACAGAAAAGAAAAGGAATAAAATTCATATTTATAATTTTATTAACGTTAAAAATTTTGAAATTTGTTATTTAAATCGTAGAGCATGATATGCAACATAGATAAGATTTCATAACAACACATTCGTTGCTAGGTTACGGTTATGTCAATTTCACATGTTTCAGTTCCGCGTCTTAAATTTAGTAACTGTGGTAAATTTCTATTAGTGTCATTATTTGATGGTGATTTTTTGGGTGATTCATTATTTGAAACTTTATTTACACATAATAAAATGCATATTGAGCGAATAAAATATGAATTTTACATTACGAATGTCCTATTGTAAAAAAAATACGCATGTGCTAAAAAATATTGTTAGAATTAGAACATAGCTTTGTTTCCAAAGAAGAGAGTCATATTAGAATCGAAATTATAAAGCATACTTGGCGTTTTTATGCATTATACGGTATCTGATATAATTTTCTAGGTATATGGATACGACGTTTTTAAAGCTTCCAAAAACTTTGAAGAAATACAGTTCACATTGCTTTCAGTGAAAAATTGAATCGGAGTTTGGGCCGAAACTTCATTTCTTTGCAGAAGGGACTGAAATCAGTTAAAGAACTGTTTAAATGGTCGTATGAGACGAAACTTTTTAGAGACTTGATCGATTAGGCGGTAATGGAGATTACTATGTCTGATGAGAAAGTCTGTATAATTTGTGTTAGCTTCCAGAAACGAATCAACTGTGAAACACAGTTGCAATATCAACATCATTTTACTAGATATTGTCGGAAACGACAGCTATCCCCGCACTCCCTGTTTGACACAGAAAACAGTTGTTATACAGCCTGGGCATAATTTTTTCCATTATTTCTCAAATCAACCTAATGATAGTCGTTACTGTTACTTAAAGAATTCTAGGATATATGGTTGCTAAGTAGAGTTCCAAAAAATAACTGGTCTTTGAGACTTTCAGGAAATTTACAAAGATTTGAATCAATATTTTTGAAACTATATGTTGAAAATGTTTGCCATAAACTACACAATCAATTCAAGTACAGTTGCTAAGTAGAATTCCAAAAAATAACTGGTCTTTGAGACTTTCAGGAAATTTACCAAAATTGGAATAAAATATTTTTGAAATCCAATTGATGAAAATGTTTGTCCAAACTACACAAATAATTTAAGTATGGTTGCTAGGTAGAATTCCAAAAAATAAGTGGTCTTTTAGGAAATTTACCAAAATTGGAATCAAATATTTTTGAAATCCAATTGACGAAAATGTTTGTCCTAAACTACACAAACAATTTAAGTATAGTTGCTAGGTAGTATTCCAAAAAATAAGCGGTCTTTGAGACTTTCAGGAAATATACCAAAATTGGAACCGGAACCAAAATTCCAAAAGCTGATTGCAAATCTATAGACTATATGCAACAATTCTGCATAAAGATTTAATGCCCAATTCCCAAAATGTAGGAGGAGTTTGCGTCACATGCCACATGTGTCAAAATCCAAATCTTTGGGTCTTTGCTTAATTGACATCATGGGGCCTCTTGTTTGCACCAAGACCAATATCAAAAATCCGAAAGCTTATTGCGCATCTACAGACTATATGCAACAATTCTACAACATTATTAAATCCCTAAATCCATAAATGTAGGAGGAGTTTGTGTTACATGCCACATGTGTAAAAATTGACATCATGGGGCCTCTTGTTTGCACCAAGACCAATATCGAAAATCCGAAAGCTTATTGCGCATCTACAGACTATATGCAATAATTCTACAACAAAATTAAATCCCTAAATCCAAAAATGTAGGAGGAGTTTCAGTCACAAGAAAAGTGTGACGAACGGACGGACGGAGGGCATAACATTATCCCATAACTTCCTTCGAAAGTGCGGGGATAAAAAGTGTTTTACTTATTTTGATTCTTTGTCCTCATGAAAATTTTGCTGTCTGATATAAGAATTCGCATGATTGTTGTAAAGGCTTTACAATCCAGTCCTAGAGAGAATTGGGTCTGATGGGGTTCCATTGCATGGAATTAAGAATAATCGAGAAAGAGGGATAAAAAGTCGGATTTCAACTCCAAATCCTCTTGGATACGCCAATGTTGTCGTTCATTTTACACCTCATAATAGAAATTGGTTAGGTGTTATTAATGTGATATCCCTAGTGTACTTTCCTTCCTTCGTAAATTCAGGGTAAGTCCGTCATGATGTACTTAAAACCATCAACATTTCAGGAAACTATTAGATGAATGTTATAACATAATCATAATGTAAGTGAGAACCGAACCGTCAGTCAAAAGAACGAACAATCCATGGACAAAGGCAACATCGGAAACACTAAGAAACAAGAACACCACTTAAGTACGGGACAAAAAAAAGAAAAATGAAGACATGCATACAGATGAACAACACGGACCCAATAAAAACCATGGGTGAGATCAGGTGTACTGGTACAGTCATCTCCTGCTTCTTATAAGACACCCACCGTGTTGAACAAAATAAAATTACAGATCAAGTACCACTTACATCATTTTTTTCTATTTTCTCGATAGAATTCATATCATAAATTAACAAATACAACAGTATCAGCCAACACTTGACGACAACAGACATATTTAATTACAACAGATTTACAAAATGTTTGTAATTTGGTTACATGAAGGGAATTTTTATGAGAGTGTTGTCAAAATTTTTGTGTAATATGGCCCAAATGTTCTCTTTCTTGTATATTTTCTTTGTATTTTGGCGATCTATCTTCTGTATTGTCTACGCTTATTCTTACAACAATGCACTAGGAGAGCGTTCTTAACACGAGTTGAGTTAGTATCTCTAAAAATGAAGAGATAATCAACAAATGTAAAAATACAGTATTTATAACTATGTATTTGACTTTGACTTCAAGAACTCAATATATTGCTCTTTACGTGTTTTGTTGTTTTACCTGCTTTCTGCTGAAAATCAAAGTTCCAATATAGGCGGAAAAACAAATTATTTTAATTACTAACAATTTTCTCTTGGAATGAATACAACATAACAAGCAATTTTATCATGAACGTGAAATCATAATGAGATTCAGTAATTACCATAGAATAGACATTAACATATTAAGATAATAAAAACACTTATTTATAAGAACCAATTATTTTGGCGAGAGATATTTGCGCTTTTGATTCGACATTTTTAATGGACATTTGCCAATCTTGATTTAACATTTGCCCGTTTTCAATGATATTACGCAAATGTCTTTACCAAAATTATCATACATTATCATTTAGTACAATAAAGGAAAATGAAAATGGAATGGTGAACAATGCCAATAAAACAGTGTAGACATTTCTATACAACAGTAACTGCACAAGTGAACAATACAGTCTAGCAAAAACAGCATCTTTATACGATATATGTATGATGTTGTACGTCTTACGAAGAAATGTAAATCCCATATATATAAGTCAGGAGAGTGAAACAAGGTGTTTTGCAATGATAACGTCGTATATTCTGCTAAAGTGAAATAATCAGCTGAATCCTGCAATTTGATTGGCTATGTTTACAGGGGATATGAGACCGTATCCGCGTGGTAGAAAAAAAGATCAATTGAAGCACTTCTAGCTGAATATAATTGTTATTCGGACGTCAAGGGGGATTCGGGTTCATATTCCCTGTCTGTGCCCTATTGTCAACGTATATTTGTTCCACATAACGAAAGTTCCTTTGGAACAAATATTATAAACATTAGTTTAATATTTCTTCCATTTGGAACAATTGAAATATAACGTTTATTCCGTTAGGAAAAAATACTATAATATTTGTTCCGTTGGAACAAATACTCTATAATATTTATTCTTTTGGAATAAATATTATGAAGGAACAAATAGCACATGACACTATATCCCTTCACATGACAGCTCTGGGGATATAAAACAGACAGGGATATGAACATGTATCCCCTGTGAAGATTCCCGAATAAGATATAATACTTAATTGAATGTAAAGTCTGTGGTAAACACTATGTTGGTGAAGGTGTTCAACCGTTCAACAAAAGAATGGGCACTTGACAAACCTCACCAATAAAAACATGTCGGTCAGTATTTCAAATCACCTAGGTATTCTTGAGATGATAAAATGCCCATGTAGGTATCATACCACCAAAAGGAAATTCGTCCGCCAAAGGTTGTATGTTAAAATAGTACTTATCAATGGAGTATGGATATTTCTATTGGATGATTGAAATAGTTCTGTATCCAATGTAATTAACCTGCATACTGTTTGAAAGCTGAACATCTTAGGTACCCAATAAAATCTTTATTTTATTCCTATCAGTTGTGATA
>MJUU01049078.1:112175-178772 GCA_002080025.1 Modiolus philippinarum
TGATATAGTGTCTCATTATTTTGTGAATTTCTCTTAAAGTGTTCACCAGATCTTAATCAAACTTTGCAGAATTACTGGGAAAACATAGAAGAAAAATATATATATGATATAAGCTAATTTTATTAGAAAAAAGAGGCCCTTTAGGTATCATACCACCAAAAGGAAATTCGTCCGCCAAAGGTTGTATGTTAAAATAGTACTTATCAATGGAGTATGGATATTTCTATTGGATGATTGAAATAGTTCTGTATCCAATGTAATTAACCTGCATACTGTTTGAAAGCTGAACATCTTAGGTACCCAATAAAATCTTTATTTTATTCCTATCAGTTGTGATATATTTTTTTTTTTGTAAAAACAATGACATGACCATTTCACGGGTTGGCAGTGAAAGTGGAAGTTGATTTTTGATAGTAGTATACTTCCGGTGGAGGGCATTTTCTTATATGCAATGAAAGTTGTCCTCAAAATTTTTGTGGAGGCTCATAATATATATAATTTATTAGGTAAGAAGTTTCGCTTTATTTGAAACGACAGTAAATGTGCTATGGTTCTCAGAAAATGACCAATTTAACAAAGACAAATAGGGAAAAATCAATGGTGGTATGATACCTGTATCGAATGAAGTCTCCCACAATAAAGCGCTTTTTTTCAAATTAACCCCTTCTATGTACTGGTTTCCTAAACTTCACAAATATCCCTAAAACTAAATACCGAAAGTTCTGCAAAAGTTATATCTCTTCAGTTCAGATAAAATCTAAACGATTTGAAGACCGTAAACTCAAAAGATATTTAAAAACTGATAGAAAACAAATAAACAAATTTGATCTAAAAGTACAGCCAACATTAGCTAAGGACAGAGCTTTGCCCCATGGAGATACTCCTTAGTTTTCAACAAAATTTTCATAAATTTAGATATTGCAAGGTTCCAGACAGAATCGGCTTAATTTCGGGTCAGGACCGAAGTACTGACTACTGGGCTGGTGAATACCGTCAGGGACTGACAGTCCACCAGCAGAAGCATCGACCCAGCGGTAATAACTAACTAAATACCGAAGTTACTGCGAGTTTAGTTTCTGCATATACGCACTTCGAAGTTATGTCCCTTCAGCGTAGATAAAATATAACCAATTGAAAACCATCAACTCAAAAGATATAGTTTATTAACTGATATTTACAAACATCGCTGTATTTCGGCTCTGAGTAATTATTCTACCACAAATCTGTCCATCCATTTAACCAAGGCACTTACTTGTATAAAGGATTGAGTAATAAAATATTGTGAAAAACATATCACAATTAAGGTTTGAATTACTTTTGGAGTGTTAAACCTTCCATTGAACTTTTGATAAATTACAATCTTTAAAAAGACCGGTGTCCTCATTTTCTGTTTAAAAATTTACTGTAACAATAAGCAAAGATGTTTTCCAATATAACTTAAAACAATCGTTGCTCCTGGACATGTAATGATATAATTAAGGCACTGAATCCCTTGCTTGACAACATTTACGTTTGTTTTCGCAACATTGCTTATCAACAGGTCATTGGAATCCCCTTGGGGACTAATTGTGCACCTCTCATTGCAGATCTATTTCTATTATGTTACGAACGGGATTTCAAGCAAAAAAAAAACTACAAAATTCGACTATATCAAACAGTGATAAACTTATTTAATTTTCAATGATAACAGCAGTTACATTGACGATATTCTTACTGTTTTAGATTATATCGACATCTTTTACCCACAAGAACTAAAACTTAATGAAGCAAACAATGATTCGAAATATTCCCCATTTCTGGATCTATGTATCATCATTGACTCTGGTATAATAAAAACTAAAATCTGTGACAAAAGGGCAGATCTTGATTTCACTATTACTAATTTCCCTTTTCTTGACGGTGACGTTCATCTAGCTCAATCCAACGGGGTGTACATATCTCAAAACTTGCACGAATCGCTCGCGTTTAATCTACCTTTGACGATTTTAATGAGCGTAACCTTACTCTCACAAACACACTTTTACAACAAGGATACAGATTTCATAAATTATGAAATAGTTTTTTAAGAAGTTTTACAGAAGATATGATCATTTGATATCTTAGTATGACGTAACTCGAATTACAAAAGGCATCTTGTGTCCTTGATTTTACGGAAATTTTGTTCAAAAATGCCAGAAACTGATTAGAATTCCAGACTTACTGGGACGTAACTTACATTCTTTACGTTTTAGTGGATATCGGCAGGACAGTAAATAATGTATTGCAGATTCTGTTTTTCTTCCAGACATATTGATGTTTCAATTAAAAATTACTGTTCTCAATCTATTGTGTGGCAGGGTAGTATAAAGAGTAGAAAAATTAAAAGTTTGTATGCTATGGCTATGGGTGAAATTGGTTGAAGATAGCTGTTCAAGGATCTTAGATTATTTTTTTGAATTCACATCTGATTGACGCCGCTCGTGGAGTAGACTTTATCATAGTAACTTTTCGGGCCATCTCTGACTGCGCTTAAGAAAGTAGTAAAGAGCTTAGAAAGAGGCTAAGTGGTGCATCTGGAAGACCCCACATTGAATCTCTGTTTGTATGTATTCTTATGAAATTTAGGGCTCAGTAGACGTAATGAAGTGGTTGTTTGCAACATCCGCTTTGATGCTAAAACAGAAGTATGATAAAAGAATCTCGTTCGAAACGATTTCCCCAAATTTGCAATAAATCGTGATAACTAAATCATAATCCCTCAAGATTTCGCAGAATTTCACGGAGTTTCCAATCAAACTGGTTATTAATATCAATTTAAAGCAAAAGTATTGACAAAACTTTTGATGAGAAAAATTAATGATTATTTATTACCAAGTACCTTCATTTGCTTCTATGTTCAAATTCAGCAACTCTCAAGACCTTCAGTCTTTAATTGATCTTTTGCCATCAATGTTCTCAAACTGCTTTGACCAGTCATAACCAAACTTGGTACATTTAATAGCATTGGCCCCTGTCGACTCAAGTCACCATGTGAACCGATTTTATTAGTTTAAGTCACACAGTAATCTCACCGAATACGGTCAATCTTGTTATCATGTAAGCTCAGGAAACATTACCAACATCATAATTCTAAGATGTCATATGAGATTCTAGGTTTAAATTAATATTTTATCTTGTTGTTTGCGATGGAAAGTGGGGTCGTTTCCAGCAGCCAGAAGTATTGTAGCTATTTCCTGTTGAGGTGCATGCGTTGGTCACCACCGGATGTCAACCCATTCCATGCTGTCTATTTATTGCTTTTAAAAACTTTCTATTACATACAATTCCAGTGGCAACAACATCTGAACATTTTTTTCTGCTAAAGTAAGCAGGTACATCCCTTACAGTTACGTCAGTTACGGCCGAACACTTGAGAGGAATAAGAGGGATACCAGGGTGGACATCCGTGTATCATTCGTTACTTGTCAGTTTTGTTGTACCTCCAGCTCTGACTTGTAGTTCTGACACTATAAATCAATGACAATCAGACGTGGATTCTAATAAAATGTAAAGATGTCCTTCAACATCTATCCTCTAAACGTCTCAACCATTGCCATAGCATACAGACTTTTGGGTTTTTTTCTACTCTTTATACTATCCTGCCATACAAAACATTGAAAACAGTGATTTCTGATTTAATAGATCATTTTTGCACTAAAAATGGAAAACGCAGATACACTTTTTTAGTAGTAGGTAAAGACAAAACATACTTTGTAAAGAACCACATTGAGTCAAACAAGGAGTACACTGAGAATGACGTACTCAAGAAGTTGGAATTTTTAATAGACAATATTTTTTTCGAATTTGGAGGCCACGTTTTTCAACACTCAACCGGGATTCCCATATGCATGGGAACTATATGCGCGCCACTTTTAGCTGAACTCGTTCTTTTTTCGCATGAGGCTAAGTTTAAACCAGAGGCTTCAAGGAGCCTGTGTCACTCACCTGGCTCTCAGTTGCCACAATCAAGTTAACATTATAAGTTATACAGTTGATCTTCAGTCTCTCAAACTTTTGTAGCTCAAACGCAACCAATATCTGGAACTGTATTTAAAGTCTGATCATGTTTTACTATATTTCTTTGTTGGGCTTTTTTGACAAAAAAAATTTTCTTGCTAAGGACCACTTTCGACACCAGTTTTGAAGTCATTTTGTAAAATTTTCAACATCTGTTTGAAGTCGCAACATTAACATCTATTTGAAAACCAAATTTCATTGAAATCTGACAACATTAAATTTTCCCGCCTTTTTGGCAGCCGTTTGAAAATGGTAGTCAACAAACAATTTTCAACACCGGTTTTGAAGTAGTGACATCAATATCCACTTGGATACCAAATTCAATTAAAATCAGATAATGTGGAATTTTTCGCCTTTTTTGGCGGCCATTTTGCAGTCAACGAATAATTTTTAAGATCAGTTTTGAAGTTGCGACATCAATACCTATTTGGAAATCAAATTTCATTAAAATCAGACAATGTTGAATTTTCCCGCCTTTTTTGGCGGCCATTTCGAAAATGGTTGTCAACTTACAATTTTCAACACCGGTTTTGAAGCCATAACATCAATATCTATTTGGAAACCAAATTTCATTGAAATAGGACAATGTTGAATTTTCCCGCCTTTTTGGCAGCCATTTTGAAAATGGCAATTAACGAACTATTATCAACATCAGTTTTGAAGTCGCCACAGCATGGCAAACATTTCATCATTTTACACTAAACCTTCATTTTCTATAGTTTTGGAAATAAAATACGAAAAATACAAAAATTCGATGAAAAAATGGTAATAACTCCTACTAGGGTTTATGGATTTTCTTCAAAATTTCAGGGTGGGTAGATCTTGATATGCTGAACATTTTTGCATTTTACACTTGACCTCTATCTGTTACACTTTTTGAAATAAAAAATAAAAAATGCAATAATTCTGAAAATTTTACGGAAAAAGAGCAACAACTCCGAGATGGGATTTCAGATTTTCTTCAACATTGCACGTAGATCACATCATGATGATCATTTTTGCTCCGTTAGATTTTTGATATCTATAACGGTTTTCGAGTTATTAGCCAAAAATCGCAATTAACCCCTATGTTCTATTTTTAGCAATGGCGACCATGTTTATGGACCTGCCGCAAATCGAACATTCTTTTGAAAGGCCATACTCTTGTGATGATTCAGGCCAAGTTTGGTTATATTTGGCCAAGTGGTTTCAGAGGAGAAGATTTTTTAATTTTGTGGACAGACGGATGGACGGAGTTACGGACTCCGGACGCATAGTGATGGCAAAAGCTCACATAGGCTTTTAGGCCAGGTGAGCTAAAAAGGGCCAACACAGAAAATACAATAGCAATTAGCTCAGTCCTTTTATTTGAGCTTCCGCTACATAAATGATGCAATTCCTCTTAATAATCCAGAATTCAAGGAATATTTACACTAGATCTATCCCAATGATCTTTAATTAAAGGGACTACTGATACACCTATTTCAGCTTCTTACTTAGATCTTTTAATATACATTGACTAAGATAGACGTAAGAAATCTAAGATAATGGCAAACATGATGACTTTAACTTCCAAATTGCAAACTTTCCCTTTTTCAACAGCAATATACCTATCTTTCCAGTCTATGGAGTGTACATTTCACAGTAGATTCGTCAAAGTAGAGCATGTTTATACAGTGGTTTTTGAATAGGGAAAAAGCACTGTCCAAAAAGCTGCTTAGTCAGGAATTTGTTCAGCCTTTGCTACTTCATCCCTTCAGAAAATCTATGGCCGTCACCATGACATCACTGACAGATTTGACGTGTCTGTGTCCCAAATGAAAATGAAGAGTTTCAGCTAGATTTCATGTCTTCACGAATTTTAGATAACCAGTTTTGACTCAACCCTGAATTAACTCATTGATTTTGTGACGGGTGCCACTAGTGGAGCAGGACATGCTTATTCTTCCGGAGCACCTGATGTCAATCCCAGTCTTCACGGAAGTTCACGCTATGAGTGTCTTAGTTCTTAATGTCTTTTTTCGTGCATAGTGGTGGTGGTCTCACGTCCTTGTTTTGTCTGTTTTCTCTGTTGCCGTTTTTGGCACGTCTTTGGACTTCGATTTTTGTGATCAACACTTCCCTTGTTCGTTCGGCATTCTACTGTCATTGGTTTAGGTTCACAAGTATCGAAATAAGCACCCCTCTCCTTATAAATTATGGAAAATTTCTAAATAATTAAACTCTAAATGCCATATAATAATGTTTTATTTCAATTTTGGTTTATACTTTACTATATCAGACAAACAAAGGATCTTTTAAAAAGAATTTACCTGTCTAAAGGAGATACATTTGGCCATTTTACTAGACAACGTGAACAAAAATGGGAATTTTCAGTTTTCTAGAATTTCTACTGATTTGCCGTTGAGATGTAGATTTCCTATAAATTTATATAAAACTTCAAAATATGGATTTTATATTGTTATATTGTGCCTGGGCTATACGGAGAAAACTTTTTTAAATGTTTCGGACAAATTGCAGATTAACGAATGATAAATTCTAACCATTTCCTGTAAATAGAAAAAAACTACTTATTAAAATCTAATTTCGCATTAAAAGTTACAGATTTGTATTAAGTATGTACTGCTACTTACTTTAAACATTAAATACACACAAATGCCTACATAAGTACAAATAAAGCCATGCCTTGGGTCGTGTCGGTAATTATTTCTAAAAAATGGTTTCCAAATTTTCATTTGTCAAAAAACACGGAAATATCTCAGATAAGATAAAAATAATTATTATTTGAAATTATTTCATCTTTAATGTATTACTTAAGAAATAATCTCTTAAATGCTACAGAAACGACAAAAAGGTGACTATTTAATGTGAAAAGTAAGTTTTCAAAAGAGCAATTTCAAGTTTAAAGTTACATAAATTTAACTTTGAACGGTTTTACCCCTGATTACAAGATAATTGTGATAAATCTTTTGACTGAATATTGCCATTTTTATTGTGACATAAAACGATGTTGATAATGGTATCAATACAAAAAGGGGGTTTTTGAGAGTCAATATATCTCAGTAACAGGCAAGTAATGTAAATTTTAACCGTATATTTACATGCTACACGACAAAGAACAATACCGGTAATAATAAACATGTAATACTACAAGTTACGTGCAAAGGGGGCATATTTACTCTATTGAAGCTTCAAATAAAATTTACAGTCAAACAATATACTAATGAATCGCGCTGGGATGGTCATTTTGAGATTTAGGTATAGATTTTTTTTATGATTTATATTAATTTGAGAAAGTTAGACGTGTAAAATATGATAAATCTTAAAATACCAAAATAACCATATTTCGTATTTGTGTTTTGATTAATAAGAATCTAAGAGTCACTTAAAAACAAATCTTGGCATGTGAAAAACAAAGCCAGATACAATAAAAATATATGATAGTTATAAGATACTGTGACGCTTTTTACGATTTGATTTAATGCGTTTTCACGATTATGTCAATTTTGCTTATTTTTTTTTTGGTGGGTTAGAGGGGCGAGAACGTTCGTATTTTGCATCGTCCTGAACACTTCTCGCACATTTTCATAGTGTATAGAGATGGTCGAAGTATAGATGAGACCAATTTAATCGTAATGGCAGATATACGCTTTATAATTAATAATTCAACAATTCATCTTAGAATTTTGCCAAATCCATAAATGCTGAAAATTCCAATTTGTCACGAATATCCGACTTAATATTAAATTTAACCCATATTTTGGCGTTAAAAATGCATATTACGATATACAGCAACATTAGTATATTTTGTACACATATTAGTAAAGACAGGCAAACCATTGGGATTTTAAGGCATCATTTTGTTGGGATGCGGGTAAAATTTTCGGTAATTAGAGTCACATTGAATACTCTTTGATTTTGTAAACTGTATTTTATATAAAAAAAAACCATTGAATCGCCTAGAACAATTAATTGGCATACGTGCAGATATATACTGCAGATTTGCCACATATAACGATTTAACAGTGAATGTGGACAAATCTAAGTTGCTAAAAATTCACATTTTGCATCAACTGTAGGTAAAATATTGAGATTAAGTCGACAAATAGCCGTTAAAATACCAAATCATAATATAGTTCACGCCACATTGTCATAAACAACACACATTTTGCGTGTTCTGGTTTTTATATGCGAACATAGACAAAACACTAAAAATTCTAAGAGTAAATGTGTTGGGAAAGGGTCGGTCTTATGGATGTATGAAGTTTTTACTTCAATGTTGCTACAATTTGAACTAGCTGTAAAGAAGATATTGTGTACTTTCATTTATACCCATTTTTATGAATTTGAACTACTCATAGATATTAAAGATGAAGGAAAAGAAGGACAAAACTGAGTCGAAAACGAAAATATTCAAAGATCTATTTTATTTGATAGTTTGGTTCTTCAAAACAAATTAAAATCATATTTTATTTTTCAGACAAAGGACATTAAAAGACTAAAAACAATTGCAAGAATTATGACATAAAAAGTACACTCCGTTCTATAGGCCATTGAACTTACACAATTTCGAGAAAAACTTTAAAATTTACATCAACATTTTGAAAGGGTATGGGTAAGATTTTCAATTCTTAAATCATATTGGGAATAGAAATAATAGTACTTATGTGGAAGATTTGTAAAAGCTCATATCATATGCTATCGTTTTATACAACTTTTTCATAACTGAGAGGTACCAATCAACAATATGAAGCAGTTAAAGGAAAAATTTTAGTGAAGAACGAAATTTTCTCTAATTTCTCTGGGTGGTTCGGGGTCTTTTCCAATATTGCATGCAGGTTATGCTCAAGTTAGCATGCTTAATTTTCAAGAAAGGATGTGGAAAGGCTTCATAGTAGGGAATGAACGGGGGAGGGGGATATTTCAGTCCATGGACTATTAGGGCCTAAGCTGTGGGAAGATTCCATTTTTGGCAATGAGCCAAAGGTTAGATATAAAGCAATTGTTCTTTGGTGTTACCGAAGCCAGAATAATTACTGCAATAGAAGTTTAAAACAACCTTAGTCTGAAACTACCAAAGTTTATATTATAATATTTTTGTCTTAACTTTTTTATTAAAGTCCATTTTGTATGACACCTTACTGGTCTACTAGTTCTTATTGTGTAACCAATTTAGCAATTTGATTAATGTAAAGATGTTATTTTTTTTAACCAAATGGTATTGCTCTACTACAACATATATTGGAAACAGTTTTTGGAGGCTTGCTTTTGTTAGCTAATCAAAACACTCAGGGTCCTTTTGAATTGTCCTACAATACTATTGCATAGCAATCTGTTATGGCCTGGGGAGGTTTTACCTTAATCTGTTGACGTAAAATAGGGACTATATATCTTTTTTTATTAAATTATTCAAACTACATCATTTAAAGATAGATATTGAAATATTAGTAAAGGGGATTTGAATTAGTTATAATTTTTGTCGTCCATTGCTGGATTAGATTTATCTTTTTATAAGGTGATACTTATCAAGGTAAAACCTCCCGAGGCCATAATAGATTGATATACAATAGTATTGTTGGACAATTCAAAAAGCCTCTGAGTGTTTTGATTAGCTAACAAAAGCAAGCCTCCAAAAACTGTTTCCAATATATGTTGTATTAGAGCAATACCAGTTGGTTAAAAAAATTAGATTACTCAAATTGCCTAATTGGTTACACATTATGAACTAGTAGACCGGTAAGGTCATAAACAATTTATACAATAACTGAATAAGTCTCACAAACGTAGTTGGGAGAATTATTACTTTTGTTGCGTTTCTTATTAACAACTAATATTCTATTTTTCTCCTTTCTTCTTGTCCTCATGAACTTGTCTAAAAATCAGATCTCTGAGACCATTAGACATAGAGCTTTCAATAATTTTAAACATATGTCAGTTCCATATGTCTTAAGCAACATTCATTAAAAAATTTCGGGGTGGTAATTAAGTGAATAAAGAGTACATTTGGTGTTTAAACAGGTTGGATTTTACAGTAGAACCCTATGGGAAAATGACATTTTGAACGTTTTACCAAATCTCAAAGACGATAACCAATAACTGCATGAAAATTTATTGGAAGTTTGTCATGTTCAAAAGCATCAGGTATTCTATAACATCTTGTTCTAAAGCATTAGGTATTTCAGAATAAATACCGTTGCCATGAAAACTATTCCAGAAAATAAAAATATTGAAAAAGACCATGTTTTTGCTAAAAGTAATGTTTGATTTCACAATATTTTTAAGTAATTTATAAGGACAAAGCTTGAAATTTTTTTCAATGTCTTATATTACCAAGAAATGTTAAAATTGTTCGAAAGACTTTGGTGCTTCGATCTGCATACAGTTATGCACCTCTCATTGCAGATCTTTTTCTGTTCTGTTACGAGCGGGACTTAATGAAAAAACTACAAAATGGAACTGTAACAAATAGTGATAAACTCATTTCAATTTCAAAGATAAAAGCAGGTGCATTGAGGATATCCTTACTATTGACAATCCCCAGTTTTTAAGTTATGTCGACACCATTTACCCACAACAACTGAAACTAGATAAGGTCAGCAATGATTCTAATACCACCCTTTTCTGGATCTAAGTATCATCATTGACTCACTAAAGTTTATGATAAAAGGGTTAATTTTGATTTTACTATTACTAATTTCCCCTTTCTTGACGGCGACGTTCCCCTAGCTCCATCCTACTGGGTGTATATATCTCAACTTGTACGTTTCGCTTGCATTTGTTCTACCCTTGATGATTTTGATGAGCGTAACCTTACTCTCACATCCAAACTTTTACAACAAGATTACAGGTTTCATAAATAATTAAATACTTTTAGGAAGTTTTACAGAAGATATGAACATTTGATATCTAGATATGACGTGACTCGTAAACGTCTAATTACAAGGGGCATTTCTCATCCTCGATTTTATGGAAATGTTGTTAAAAAATGTCATAAACTGATAAATAATCCAGTAAAAACTGGGACGTAACTTACATTCTTTACATAACAGTGGATATCGACTAGTATTCTGAACAAATCCGTTAAATTGGCTTTGGATTCCAGTAACCTAAAGACTTTACATATATACTGGCCTCTCACTGATACTGCCGATGTCTACTGAGGTACATGACAACTCTTTGCCAAACCCTTCGGGGAGTTTTTAGTTTGATTTTTCTTCCGTAGTGCTACAGTGTTTTACCAGCAGACTAGATTCCTTGAGCTAGCCGGCAGTTTAGCGGCGAGCACTCTTTGGTCCTTCTCTCAAAATTACGTTTTGTTATATACTTTTTCTTTTTCAAGATAGTGGTCATTGAGTTAGTAGTATACCTGTATTGGGTTTTATTCGCCTGTTTATGATACTATAGGGAAACGGGATAGAGAAAGGGGAGGTTTGGGTACCCATAAACCGGTTTAACCCTACCACTGGCTTTTGTTAGTGCCGGTACCAAGTCCGGCTATCCCGAGTTCCTATCGTTATTTGTGTTTGTCTATTGTTTTTCTGGTGCAGTTTACTTGTAAATTATGGCATGTGATTGTAGTTCCTGGCCATTGTAGGTGTTTACTGTTATCCTGGTTTTTTTTGTAATAACTTCTTGTCTATGGTAAAGTTTGTGCAGTTTGGAACGTCGTCGAAAACGCCAAATAACGACAGGTCATTTGGGCTGACGTATCGATAGAATTTTAATAAATTTTTACCGGCACTCCGTTTGTCCCTTACCACAGACGAATATATAATTGATTTTAAGGCTTGTATAAGCACTTTTTATGCTTATCCAGTGTTTTAGAATTCGGCCTTAATTAATATACATATATAAACATTGAAATACTGTTTGGACTTATCCGCAACATAGAATAAAATATAGCAGCTCTTCATAATTATGATAATGTCGTGCAAATAATATTACTATTTTAATTAGCCACTACTTCGTACAAGATCATTTACGTATATAATTCTTCAATGTACGTCATGTTATGGTAAAACACCTGCCGTTGATCTTTAGTCCATCATTAGCAAAAAATTGTACATAATTGTAATTATTTGTCTGTGAGCGTTATCTCAATAATAACATATATGACTCTAGTTGCATGATGTGTAGTTAATATACTGACAATAAATCAGCTTATAGCAGTTTGTATTTCTACAGCAACTTGTTTCGATCTTAAGATGCCAAGAACATGCTAGGATCTTTTAATAATTCCTCATATTCAAATAACACGAAGGAAAAAGACGATCTGTTTGGACAGGAAGTGCTAATAATTTTGATAATTAGTTCTGTTATTTTGACTCTGAATGTCGCCGTTATATTTATATTCGCAACAATTGACAAAGTATTCGGCAAAAATTACAATGTAATTGTATTCAGTCTAAATATTTCTGGAAATCTATGCTTGGTATCTATCATCGCCTTTTCCGCATTCATCAGGTATGACATATCCGCTCCATATTTATGTGGAAACTCTGTGCTTTTTGTTTATATATTTGGTTTGTGTACAGAATGGCATGTATTGTTAATAGCTGTCAGTAGATATACTGCTACATATTCTACCGTTAGTTGTCTCGTGAAAAATTTCACATCATACAAGACACTCATGCCAGCATATGTTCTTATACCTGCATATGCAACTGCAATATTTTATGGAGTAGGAGATAGTTTGGTGTATGAATGTTGTTCTGGTATTACGGGTAGTAGGACAACACAACTGACTGTAGCCATCAGTGTAGCTATAATTGAATTTGTGTCCATGATTATTAGTATGCTAACAATAAAAAGATTGATTCAGAAAAAAGCTCAAATTACGCCATCATCGATAACATCAACAAACAATGGACTGGTAAAACTACGGAAAAACGTTTTCATTCTAATTGTGACTGTGTTCGTCTTGATTGCTACGATAAGTCTACGGCTTCTACAATTCCTGGGATCAGAAAAAGTATCCAAGTTCTCAATTTATCTGTATATCTTGCGACCAACAATCAACCCATTTTTATACCTGTTTACAACAAAAGAGTTTATAACACGAATTAGTTCATTGTGTACATAAGTGACACTCAATTGCTAAGCGATATTGCGAAGCTTTAAAATTTGACAAAAATTCTTTCTCAAGAAGATGAAGCATTGAAAAAGTAGGTATTGAAAAAAATTTAAATTTTAACTTTTTTGAACAAAACACATTTAAACTGTAATAAATAAATAATTACAATCATAGGCAGAGAACGTATTTCTAAGCATTCTTTAGAGGAATTTCCTAATGATACAGTAAAGTTATTACACTGTGAGTTATTATTTTTAATTAGTTCTATATGATATCATCAATCATCAGTGCTTAACATCAGTTGAATTTGCCTCGATCTACCCAGTGAGTCACCAGCGTTAATATTGGAAATTGATCTTCTTCAACCGATCCATAAAGATTTTGAAGGTTGTTATGTTTTTAAGCCTTTCTATATTCCCGGTTTAGCGGGAGGTATATAGTGATCATGTTGTCCGTTCGTTCGTTTGTTCGTCTGTCCGTCCGTCCGCTCGCTATTCCATCCGCCATATGGGTACACACTTTGTGGTGACAACTCTTCCTAGACTACTTGGTGTGGCGGGGTATATAAATGCTAGCTTTGCTTACAGTTTTTCTAGTTTATTTATTAGGTTTCTTAGTCGATGTTTCTTATAATTCTTCTTGTCATAACATCTCCGGAGACTTTTGGAAAATATCCGAATCTGTATTGAAGATGAAAATCTATCTCAAATTAGGAATTTGGGTTACTAAGAGCCCAAGACATGATGCATGTCTATATGTTTAATAACATCACAGGGTCATTTTTTTTTCAATAAAATAGCAAGTTAAACAATAAAAGTCTTTGGAAAACGGTCTTTATACCACCTTAACTATTGCTACTCCCAATATATTAGTATGCACATGCATGACATACATCATGTATCAAACTTCTGTCATTTTTATTTTTAAAATATCAGACTGGATAGTCGGAATTTTGGAATATTTGGTTTCCGTCGAAACAAAAGCAACAATATTTTTTTAAACAATTATGTAAAATACTGAAGTTAAGATTTGCAGTAAATTTATACAATGTTTAATTTTGTAAAATTTTAACTGGCTATTTCTGTCATTGACCTATAATGTTAGGACCAAACCAAATAAGTAATATCGAAAATATTAAGGAAAAGACGGAAGCTATCTGGTATTCCCGCCGTACACACAATTTTATATACATTGCTGAGGGTGGGCAGGAGGGAGTCTGTTCCTAGGATCCAGTGAAAATGACTTTCATATTCCAAATTAAGAAAGTAAATTTTCAGGTAACAAATCCCGAAAAAGGGCAATAGAAATCCCGGAGTCCGTGAAGGGTTTATCCCAAATTCTCGCTGAATAAAATGGCTAGTCCCGGCGTCCCGGAAAAAATCATTCCACCCATCATTGCTTTAAAGCTATAAAATATGCATCATTCCACCCATCATTGCTTTAAAGCTATAAAATATGCACCATTCCACAAACTTCTCGCAATAAATGCAGAATTGTTGTTACAGGCTTCAATGTCTAACTTATATTCACCGAGATTTAATGTTCCCAATAAATGTTTATATATTGCACAAAAGATGACTCTGTTGATTTTTTTCAAAATTTCATATTTCAGTCGCAAAGTGTGGCTTACTGTAGTTAAACGCAAGCCACCGTTACACTGAGTTAGCATCTTATTCTTTGCTGTATATGAAAATATAATATCGAAATATTGAATGAATTTCGCTTCATTGCACCAAAGTTTTCAAAGCACTATTTATTTATTAATTATTTCCTCTTGCAACGCTCGGTAAGTATCAACAACTATATTTATATCGAAATTTTAAGTAAACAAAGTACTTCACAATCCCCAGAAACCTCTCAAAAATTTGGCATATACTAAAAAAAACGTCAGTAGATCTGGTCGTTTGAAAATAGATGTCCGAATTCAAAACAAATGCAAATAGGAGAAGATTCAAAATGAGACTAGAAAGGTTTAATCTCGCTTCAGCAAAGCCTGCAATTAATTGAAGAAATTCTGAATATTTTTTGAAATTAATGGTTATAATAAACGTAACAACGACAGCCCATGTTAGGCATTATCATTGGTTTTTGGATTTTTTGGTTCTGAGGTTGTCGATTTTTTTATTTTAGTACAAGTGTACGTCATTTGGAGGGATTGAACATAATACAACTTGCGTCACAAGTATATTACTGTTTATGTATAGGTAATCAAGTAACGGATCAGTTATGTAATTGTTGGAAAAGTTGTTTCTGTCTTGAATATTCATAACTACCGTCATTATAAACACCTAAAGACCAAAGTTATTATAAATCAAACTCCACAGACGGCCATTTCGAGAATTCATGTCTGTTCAGTTTAGACCAAATAAAAAGAAGAAATCTTGTTTTTTCGAAGAGCTAATGATTTGATCTGCACTGAAGAGACATACATTTAAGTTGTCGAGATGGCCAAATGCAGAATTGAAATAACTTCACTATTTTGTTATTTATTGCAGAGACCATCCCTTAGCATAGCCCTCTCATAACTTTTTTTTAAATTATAGTAATACTTCCTGTTGTTTTTGTTTTCTGACATCTCTTTCAATTCTTGGTTTTGTTCCGGAATAGACTTTAGTAGACGTTGAGCTTAGCTGCCATTTCGTTGCCTTGCTACTATCACATTCTACAATTGTTACGAGCTTGGTTGAAAAAAATATAAAATAAAAAAGATAACAGGAAACACCTACAATAGCAATAAAACACAGTCGCATGCCACAATTCACAAGAAAAAACATATGAAAAAGAGAGACAAACGTTAACAACGATGGGAACTCGGGACAACCGGACTTGGTACCGGCACTAGCAAAAGCTAGCGGTAGGGTTAAACCGGTTCATGGGTACCCAATCCTCCCCTTTCTCTGTCCCTTGTCCCTATAGTACAATAAACAAACAAAAATAAACCGGCAAAACTACTAACTCCATGACCACAATCTGGAAAGGGAAAAGGGGACATAACGTAATTTTGAAAGAATGGTCAAAGAGTGGTTATAGTTTAAAGATTTACTATTGAGTGACGTTGCTTCCACTTGACGTAAACAGCTTTTTTCTGTATATGGGTCATTCTCAAAAATTGTCGATATTTGTGTTATTCGGTTGTATGCGTGATATAGGGTATTTTTTCACTTTTTAAAATTTTCAGGATGTATATTGGTAATGTATAGAGTTATTTGTAATACAAAAATAATCCCTTTATGTCTAATTCTTTGTTTAATTTGACTTCGAAAGAAGTGGCAATTTTGGTAAAAACTGTTTGTGATTTCGCCGTGATAGCAAAGATATGTCAAGATATCTTTTAAAAAAATGAAAATTAAATTTCAAAATTTTAACAATTATTTTCTATCAAATAATTTCTTTGAAAATAACACATAAACGAAACCAAACACGTACATATTCTATGAAAAAAATACAGGAAAACGTGTGCTTTTCGTCGTGTCCCTTGTGTTACTGTAACCGTGTAATTCAACCAGGAAATAAGGGTTATCTCTCTTACTGATTAACTAAGTGCCTTCCTAAAGTACTGCTTCATCTTTGAAGTATTTGATATTCCATTAGGCACTCTGAAGCTATTCAAGCCTAAAAATCTACCTCTTTGGTATGCAGGGTAACACCGTAATTTTTATTTCTGTCCCTGTTGTTACTGCATTTTCTATTATTCTTCATATTTATTTAGCACCAGCTTGTGACCAGTATTTGTATTTAGTAATTTGCTTTGCAGAACAAGCTGATCCGTTGTACAAGGGAACAAACAATGTGAATAACACAAGGGACCATATTCGTAAAATCAGGGGCGACAAGTCAATTCTGAACAACCATGTTTGAGAGGAAGACAAAAACAAATGCAATCACCCCGTACACGATACTTTTCTAGTTCATCTTATTGGAAACACAGGTCCTTATTCACATTAGTAAGGGTTTCTGAAACATTATACAGACGGTAACACAAGGGACAATTCTAAAAAGTAACACAAGGGACATTTAGAGTAACACAAGGGACATACATGATTGCTAACTCAACGATGCAACTTCGATATCACCATATTGAATACAAATCAATTTTAAAAGTAAATAGATCAACGAATCAGTAATTTTATGCTTCTTACAAAACTAAAAAATCTATTAGACTGCACAAAAATCTGGTAACAAAAGTATCCGAAACATTAACATGCAAAAACAAATCAATTTTGACGTGCTAAAATTCATTTGGATTAACTTTTCTTTATGTTGCTTAGAAAGAAAGGAGTAATAAATGACTACTAATATGTTTTCAGAAGTAAATAAAATAAACGTGAAAACTTTCAAAAAAACTTTTAATTGATAATGTTGTAGACATCAAATGTCACTTGTGTTACCATATGTCCCTATTGTTACCTACTTGAGCGATTGTATGATGCCTGAATGTAAAATTTTATCTTCACGTAGATGAAGTAATTGACCTCTACTTTTCCTTTAAGTAATTGAGATTAGAACGCTTAACCATTTTATAAGAAAAAACAGTGTACTCAATACAAGTGTCCCTGGTGTTACTAAATGTTCCCTTGTGTTACTGAAGTTAAAATTTGTATTATTTTCATGTTTAAGTTAAAATTTTGATTCTCTTTGAATAAAAATGTTGGTTTCATCGTTCCATCTTTGGGCCATCAAACTGAAATAATTTAATTGTAAAATATAGAGACAGTATTTTATATTTGATGGTAGAAAGTCACTAGTGTTACATATTGTGTCCCTTGTGTTACACAATTGTCCCTGGTGTTACTGACCAGTTTTTGACAAACCAGAAGTCTGTAGCTCAGCTCTAGTGGTCAAAATTAAGAGGAAAGATGGCGTATGTTTAAGATAATGATATAAGAAATAACATATTTTTGATATTCAAAATAATTAGTAAATAAATTGTGAAAGTTTAGAAGGTCTAATCCCATTCGTGTACGCAAGAGACTTGCAATTCAAAAAAAAGAATTATGTAAAATAACTAAATCGAGACAATATCATTTTAAACCAGTGACTTTTATTTGTTCATTATATCAAAAGGGTTACTATGGCAATATTATAATAACATACGTGATTTTTATCATTTTTACTAAAAGTAACACAAGGGACACTGGCTGGTGGCAATTGACTTATTTTTCAATTAAAATTTATTTTCATGCATTCAAAGTTAATGCCGAGATGTTGTTTTTCAAACTTCAAATGATTAAGGACCAAAAAACCTTAAAACTGAAACAAAATGGTCAGTTTGATTTTTTTCTAAAATCATCTTCAAAATATTGACAATTTTGAGAATGACCCATATATTTTTGTAGGTTCTCTTTAATGCATTTTAATATTTGTATCATTTCTGATTGACACTGTTAATTTAAATCTACTAAACTTTTGATTCAAATTATTTTTTTTTATTTCACACCATCCTTCAATTGACACTGCAGAAACAAGAGCAGTACCAGTTTGTTCGGGTTCTATGTTGATTAATTTGTGTTACTTTATTATCATTTCTTAAAAATTTTAACACTCGTATAGACATACTACTCTGCCTTCCTCCTTCCAGTGTTGCAAAGAAATACAATGTGAAAATTTTCACTCGTCGTAATCATGTTGCCATGCATTTATGTTACATAAAGGCCTTTGTGTCGAGTATTTATTTAATTTGCCACAATCCTCTTTCTTTTATATGTAATTTACAATGCTAGAGAGGCAAAAATATAGATAGTAAAATGTAACACAAAAAGATCTTAATGCAATCTGATATCACGTATGTATGTTTTCAGGGTAAATTTTAGTCCGATTATACCTAATCATAATATCAATAAATTGTAATAATATTACAGTAAAGCTTCTTTAAAGATCATGTTATATATGACAAAAAAGGTCAATGAATCAAAGTCTAATGAATGAAAAAGAGTGGCGAATATTTTATCAATTTTTCGCACCGAACAATACTGTTCAGTTTTGGTACTGCTTTCTGGCGTAACTTCTGTCAATTCTTCTTCTTCAAACAGAGTCGACTCTTCATAAAGTGTTGAACGACTCGGAAGGCCTCCCCAACGACACATGTCCAAAATATATACAAATTTTATTAACAAGTTAAAATTATATACAATGTGGCGTCTGTGATGTTATATCGAGGTGGCTACCATCAAGACCGCAGGCAAGATTGTATAATTGTGGCCTTGAAGTCTAGCTTCCAGTGTGGCTGCTGAAGTTGTAGTTTCTGGGAGGGCGTTCCATTCCCAGGTGGATCTTTGGACGAAAAAGTACCGGTATTTGTCTTTCTCGGTACGCTGTTTTCGTTGTCTCCCTCTCGTAACAGTATCTCCAGGAAGGTCTAGTAGTGGAAAAGAAATCAGTATATATCTACCGATCCATATACTGCAGTGACCAGCAAGGAAATTTATAACATGAGATAAAGGGACACAACTTACAGCGGGAAATCTAGTGGTATAAAATTATCTCCCTTCTAGAAAAACTCTTCTGTGTTCTTAAACGTTTTCGGAACAAATTAACAGCATGGCGACGAAAATAAAAAATCGACAAAATGTCAAGATTTCAATAGAAATAAAAAAATACAATATTTAGTGGAAACGTCATTCCTAGATCTTTACTTTGTAGTTAAAAAGTGATTAAACTTGCCTCGAAGAAGAGGTAATATGAGAATTCCTTATATAATTCACTGTCATGATGAAAATATTTAATGACCGTGGCCAGCTATTATGGTCATTTTTGATTTAAACATATTTTATTAGCTCAAAATAGCAAAAGGGATCAGACAAAAGTTATACCAACTTATAACGTCTTCTCCTACATAGTTACATACAAATAATAATGAAAATCATGCTAATACAATATCTCAGTATGTTAAACAGTACAGAGAAATACATTTGAAATGATATGAAAACAAAATGTTGATGGTGACATGTGTGATGTGTGTTTGTGTGTGTGTGTTGAATTTATTATGCAAAAAAGCGGTTTGTCCCCTTAATGTAAGCATGGACGCTCTTAACAATGCGTTCGTTTTCAGCATTAGTCAGGGTAATATTTCCTTTAGTAAGAAGAGTAAGGTCTATCTGACAAGTATTCGGTAGCCATACAAGACTCTGTATCATTACATTTCGTAAGTTAACATAATTTGGACACTCGAAAAAATAATGGAAAGAACTTTCGAAAGGAGCTCCACAACGACAAGATGGATCTGATATTATATTCACTCTGTATAAATCAGAATTTAAAAAGGACGCAGAACATCTCAGTTGAGTTAATATGATATTTAATTTTCTAGCACCAAATGAAAAGTAAGTATTTACTTAGCCTGACGTCATTTGTTTCCTACTATAAAATTTCATTAACTCATATTAAGACTTGCCCACAAAGATATTCAAACAAACGTTGTTATAAAAATTATACAAAATAGAATGAAATAACCATGACAACAGTTATAATTACTATTATAAATAAACAACATTTTATATGAAAATGTTAACTAGTTTCAATAATTAATGCAGGAACCCTTAGCACTTATGGTCATTTTCAGGGGAGGTAACCGCGTTACAACATATTATACAGACAATGCAAATAAAACATACATTACTAGAAATAAAATACAATATGAATTTATAAAAAAAAAGAAGATAAATAAATTTTAAAAAAATAAAATAAATAAATAAATAAATAATAAATGAACATAAAAAATATCGAAAAATGCATTTTTTCAAGAATAATATTGAAAACTGTAATTTAAATGTAAACCCGATATTAAAACGTGTTATTTTCGTCTCCAAAAATATAGTGTGGTAACACATTATTCTCTTTGTTTTAATACATCTTATGCAAATCGAGTCATCAGCATGTAGAGTGATGTAATAGTTGTCCAATTAACAGTATGTAATATACAAGTGGCTGAAGAGCACACCTGTCACCTTGACCAGGTGGTGATTTGCCGGAGGGCATCATAAATCATTTTTGTAGTTCTTTAAAATCTAAATATTGTTTGTTATTTATAACAAATATGAGATTAATTTAAACAGAGACATATAAAACACATATAAACGTATTTAAATGTCTCTGATTTAAATGTGGCCGATTTACACCCGGGTTTTACATGGAACATTTAACCAAGGTATCCTTATAATACACATTGTGCGGTTGTGCGGATGTAAACTTGGATTCTATTGACTGATTAACCACCTGCTAAATAACCATGTCCACCCTACACAAGACAATCAATAATCATGATAATGTAGTGTTTCACCTACATGTAGACCAAAGTCATTCAAAAGCGTACATATGAGAATTGTACATAAGGACAAAATTCACAAACATGCAGTAAGCATGGATAAATAAACATATCGTAATTAAAGTTTACTTCCACGTAATGTAAAACTAATTTCAGCCTGATATTTACACTAAAAAATTAAAATGTGAAATACATCTATACTTGGAATAACATGTAACTTATGTGAAATATTTTATTTGCATTCATTTTCAAAGGTTTTCGCTCCAAATATTACGAAAACGCCATGTAAACTTTATCATGTTTATACAACATGAAAAATCAATACATCATTCGGCTGTGTATTGTCCAGAGTACGCGGTCAGTCGACATAGCGTTTATGTGTATAATCGTGTAGTTAAATGTAGGTCATTTTGTAATTATCGTTTTCTTAGTTAAACACAAACAGGTTTGCATAACCAACTAATATGATTATTTAGATAGTGTCGAAAATGGTTGAACGGCGCGACCTGAAGGTCGCTTGCCGTTCAACGATTTTCGACACTATCTAAATAATCATATTAGTTGGTTCAGTGCATGATAACTTATAATACCGGTTCCAAAATCTATATTTAGTTATATATATTTTAATTTTAACTTAGAAATTGCTAAAATTATAACACGTTTGGGAAAAAATGAGGATAACAACCTACAAACAATGATTGTTATACAACATCCGGGTTATCTCATCATCTTTCATTTTTATTTTCACAGAAATTTTGTGATTTTCAAATCAAATTGGAAGTAACAAAACTACAAATTAAACTGTTCTTATATAGATTTTCTGTTAAAGTATTCTTTCATCTTTCGCTGTATATGTGCATAAATGTAAATTATTTCTATTTAAGACGTTTTATTGTGTGTTTTGTAACTGCAGTTTTCATATTTTATCGTAAATATACATAGCTACAATAGGAGTTTTTGAGTCTGTAACACCGTAATTTCATATCAAATTGGAAGTAATTTAGACTGAAATTAAACTGAAATGTTATGCATCAATTGAAAGAACAGGTTTTCAAGATTACGTGCATAACAGCATAAATTAGATAAAAGCAACTTACGGTTTTCGAGAAAATTCAAATTATTTGTACCATTCTCGTGTATTCTTTGTACATTTTTCATCGAGTGAAATCTTGGTGCATTACGTCATCAAAGTCACGTGATGACCATAATAGCTGGCCACGAATGGACAGACGGGTCCAAAACAATTGCTTTAGGGCGTTAAAATGAATGTACCCAGACAGAATTATTTGTAGAGATAGAGTTTTTAACATACTTTATTTATAGGTCAATTTAGAGACGATTTTTGCATAAGCAAGGTTGAGATCCAAAATTCAGGTATCTTTCTTACTGGGCAAAATCATATCGTCTCGAAACAGTGCCATTTTCCTTTTATACCCACGATCTCAAAGGGTAATCATCAACACAAGATTTCTTTGGTTCAATCAAGGAAAGGGGCGCGCCTTCAGTTAAAGCCCATTCAAAGACCCCACGTGATTAGTGAGTAAAAAACGATTTTGTTTATGTAACCTGGCCGGTTGCGAGGTAGAAATGGTCGTTTTTATATACTTAATTTCGTCGAAACCAATGCGTGTTTGCAAATGAATCGATAAATATTTAATTGCAAAGCATATTTTTCCTGAAAATTTTCGTTATAAAGAAATACCTAGATCCAAAACTCTTTGTAACCAGGTATATTCTCATATATAATCTCATTTTTCATTAAAAAATATGCAAGAAATGTTTTTTTTAAATGTCATTTGTCAATATCAAGTTAAGTCACATGAACTTAACAGAGTAAATATTCACGTTAAAAGTTACTTTTATCAGGTCTTGACAACGAGTTACACATTACATTCGACATTTTTATTTTTCATATTCTATTATTTAAATACCACCGGATTTCAGACTGCTTAAACATTTAAAAAAAACATTTTGTTTCCATTGAAATAACTCGCTTGTAATAAAAACGTATTCAATTCATTGTTTTCTTTTAAAATTAAAAAAGAATTGTCAACAAAACGTTGGTTAAAATCATTAACTGATCACTCATTAAAATCATGTCCTATAAATTTGTCATGCCTAGAGGAGTTTCCCCTTTGACAAATATACGTCTGTTTATAAATGTTTTCAAGTCAAACATATCTTTTGGGGGTGCGTATAAATTCAGCGGCACTATCATTTCAGCGACTATCACTTCAGCGACATTTTTTGAGTAATTCCGTATATATCAATTCACTGACGTTTTTTCTATGTATAATATATAAATTTAGCGACGTCGAATTCTAAATAAATAATATATATTTGGATTTTCAAATGTTTTGATTTGATCTGCATTGAAGAGACATAAGGTGTCGAAAGGCGCATATGCAGAAACTAAATTATCAGTTACAGTTTTAAAAATATAAAATAAAATATAACCGCATATGAAGAAATAAATTCAGTATACATTGATGTAATTTTTTTTTAAGTTCAAGCAGAGAGATTACTAGTTAGAGTGGAAAGAGTACATGTACCAATTAGGGGTAGTTCTCGAAAGTTTTAGTTCAACGTCATGAATACGGGAGATTCATGTTCTACGGTTACATTTTGCGCCCAACTAAAAATCCATGGTGGTTAGAAAGAGCTAACAATGGTTTGTGAGAGTTGGGAGACGTGTGACAGGACAGCTTATACATGTGTTGTAGTAGGTAGTTGATTTAAATAGCCAGTATATCGACTAGGATAACTAATTCTTTAGCTCATTCGGTTAAGCGGCTGGCTGGAGTGCTTGACGTCCTTGGTTCGATTCCTGGAGGTGACACTAGTCAATTTTGTAAGAAGATTCATGCTCCCCGGTTACAATTCTATGAACAATAAAGGAGTAGGGGTGGTAAGGGCCTTATTTGGCCTGAAAAATAAATTTAGTTGAACTCACAGAATTTTCCCATTCAAATGTTCTATGGGTATGAATTTTTAGTAAACAGTAACATTTCTGAAATATTTATGAATGATTACTGGGTTTTTGAGTATAGAAGAAGGGACAAATTGAAGATTTTGCCAAAAAAATGACAAATTTGACCAATTTTGACTACTTTTTCTGAATAGGAAATATTGAGCACATGCAAGAACCAGAAAAATATTCATATGAGGGGTTCAATTCATTTGTACCAATAAGTTGGTAAATTATCTAATTGGTTCTTGAATGTGCTCGATATTTCCGGCTTCGAAAACTGCTAAAAAATCTGCCAAATTTGGTATATTTCTATGAAAATGCCCTAAAGTAGCCTTTTCATGGCGTCAGAACTGTACCTATTGTGACGTCAGTGGTTCTAATTTTTGTATGTTTTGAGTAAATCTGATCTCAACTTTGAAACGAACATGAAAGAAAATCTTGCGGTGCAACTTAGAAATTCACTGGAATCTTGGGCCAAATCAATCCCTTACCGCATATTGTCCTTTGTGACTGTAAATAATATATACCCAGCAAAAATCCTACTCTATTTCCCGTTTTTACAGGTAAATGTCGCTGAATTTATATGCTTTTTGTCGCTGAAATGATAATGTCGCCGAAATGATAAAAAAATGGTAAATGTGCGTGAATTTATCATTTCCGATCTTTGGCTGTTTTTTGAAAAATTTGATTGGAATATGGTCTTCTGGAACAACAAGTAAAACGCAAGGTTATGCAGTAATTGTAATAATTATAAAGATCGGTATAAAATACACAAGTATTTGCAAATGGATTCATTGTTTAAAAAAAACATAAAAATGCAACAAAATCAATATAAAATTACTATGTAGTTGCAAACAATGCCTAGTTTAACAATTTTGGTGTCAACTTTGTTATAATCTAAGGGGCACACTAAGGATCCATCTCTTTACCATAGTATCATGACTTAGTCATCCAGTCCATACTCCTACTTTGTGTTAGGATTTTTCATAATGGGATTGAGAACAGGACCATCCATATATACCTGACGACGACATTAAAGAGATATTATGACGTCGCTTCATTAAGACGTCATCCAGTGACTAAAAATCCTTTATTGCATATCAGTAAAAAATCAAGAATTCTATTGGCCTAAAACCAATCACATGACATTCTCTATCTTGCTGTATTGATGCCATCGGTCCAAAAAAATCTGATATAGACCGATAGTTGCAGTCAATACCAGATATGGACCGGTAGTTGCAGTCAATATACAATTATGGCCTTTAATTGAGGATAATACCAGATATGGACTGATCGGTTGAATTGTGACGTCAATTTCAGAAGAATTTAGTTTAACAACGTTGAAAGTGTTCACTGGTATACTAGTTAACTGATGATTACAGAAGTGGAATATTTAACTTAGATATATATTCATGAGAAAAAGAATTACATTAATTGCAGTTTTTCATTTTGCAAATAAATAAAATAGAAATTAAACACTCTCAAACGGGAAAAAAATAAAAATGAATAACAATGTCACTCATTCGGTTTATTCAATGCAATAAACACAA
This sequence comes from Modiolus philippinarum, assembly GCA_002080025.1. Lineage (NCBI taxonomy): Eukaryota > Metazoa > Mollusca > Bivalvia > Mytilida > Modiolidae > Modiolus > Modiolus philippinarum. Next base: position 138,044 of record MJUU01049078.1, read on the forward strand.
TAGTAACTGATTTATACGGCAATATAGACTGCCCTCGAGGCCATGGTATGGACCAGAGAAATGATATGCCCGCGCCTTCGGCTTGTGCCATATCATTCCTCTGGTCCATACCATGGCTTTCGGGCAGTCTTTGTATTACGATATTGCCGTATACATCAGTTACTATTATATGATTATTTTCATCGGTGACAATACGGCTTTTATTTAACTGAGAAAACTCGATAAACCACCGCTATCTATAGAATAAATAAAATTCCCCACAGGTGACCATGTGAGATGACAGGCACCAAAGTAAGAATACTTAGTCAGCACCTCATAAGCACCAGTCATGCCATGTATGGTTCAAATCCATATGGTGGTTCTCAAGAAAATTTATTCGTATGCAAGATGCATACAGATCACCAAGTGCTCATTTAAGGCTTCGTTATATTGCAACAGTCTGTGCAGACTATGAAGCCTAAACGATGCTGCTTAATTAATTTAGACTCTGCTTAATTAAGTAGGTTAGATATTTGATTGGTAAGAACAAATCAAACATACAATATACTTTATATACAATAATTATCATGATGTGAAATACGATGGTGAAGATTATGAAAATATTTTTGTAAAAAAAAAATGTAAAAATTTGTACAAAAACACTTTTTTGCGCTTGATTATTGAAGAAATAAATGTTTCTAATGAAGCGAATTTCTCTAAAACTTAAAGGGGTTCGCTACTCAATTTGAAAATAAATAGGATTTCAAACAAACATGATTTTTACACTCAGAAAATTAAAAAAGAAGTAACTTAAGTGAAAGAAATGATAGGTTTGAGATTTAAGTGATTGAAAATTTGGCGGGAAACTGGACTCCTCTGATTTTTCATAGGGTTAACATTAGCAAGGTTTGCCTATGAATGAATGTGACAGAATAAATAGAATTCAGTGAATTTTTTAAAGAATGCTCACAAAGATGTATAAAATGAAATTATGGAAAAAAATAAGGGGGTCAATAGGCAAAAAAACATAATTCTTTTAAATGGATAAAACTCGAGGATTTCCAAAATCTGGAAGAAATCCCAAAATGTGAGCAAACCTCCTGAAAAGAGAAAAGTTATTCAAAGAAGATTAGAAAACATAATTTAAAGGAAATTAACCCATAAAGCATTTGGTATTAAAAAAAAAATCTTTTTTCTTTTTTTTTTTTTAAATTTTTGTTTTGTTTTGTTTTTTTTTGTTTTTTTGGGGGTTTTTTTTGTTTTTTTTTAATCCTTTACTCCTTGGCTTTTGGATTTTATTCAAAATTTCAGAGTGGGTAGATCTTTATGTGCTGAACATTTATCCAATTGGCACTTCACCTTTATCTGTTACAGTTTTTGAAATAAAAATGGCATAAATTTTGAAAATTCCACGGAAAAAGAGCTGTAACTCCTAGATGGACGCCGGACGAAAGGTGATGGCAAAAGATCACCCTAACAAAGCCACGTATGAACCATAAGCTATATGTGTACAGCAACTATTCCGTTGTGAAATATACACCCCATATGCTGGGGAGGTAGGTATATTGCTGCTAAGAAAGGGATAAACAACTAAAGAGACCATTTAATTTATTCTGTCTATCTGACCTTTGTTTCTTCGACTATTTCGAGGTATGTTTGCACCCAAACAAAATCCATGTAAAAAAACTATTCATGCCTGAAGTGACATAAATCAGATGTGGATACTTAAAAATTCAGAGGATTTATTGGAAAATCATAAATCCCGTTCATTTTCTCAAGTGCATTTTCTCATTTGATTTTTCCACACTGCATACCACGCTTCCTCATGATAAATCAAAGGTTTTATTCAAAAACTTTGCCCTTTAAAAATGTTGTAGTGAGGTAATAAATCAACGTCATTTCTAAAACCAATTTAAAAGGAAAAGTATGCTACGATGAAAAAACAGGGTGAAGTTTGCTTAATTTTCTAGATAACTCAATACCAAAGTTGCTGTGAATTCATTTTCTGCGTTTCGACAACTTATGTCTCTTCAGTGCAGATAAAATCTAAACGTAAATAAAAAACTGATAGAGAACAAATAACCAATACGATCTGAATGCAAAGCCAAAACCAGCTAGGGACAGAGCTTTGAACGAGGGAGATACTCCTTAGATTTCAACAAAATTTACAAAAATTTAGATATTGCAAGGTTCCAAATATAATCAGTTTTCGGGTCAGCACCGAAGTACTGACTTCTGGACTGGTGAATACCCTCGGGGACTAACAGTCAACCAGCAGAGGCATCGACTCAGTGGTAACAAATAACTAAATACCGAAGTTACTGTGAATTGATAATATATTTGTCACTTTTGGAGATTCTATGTATCAACAGGAAGTTGGCATACCGATAGGCAATAATTGTGCTCCTCCACTCGCAGACTTGTTTTTATATTCTTACGAGACTGAATTTCTTCAGGAATTCGAAAAAGATCATAAAATAAAAGATGCTAGATCCTTCAATCTCATTTATAGATATATTGATGATGATGTTGCTCCATCAATATTGCTAAATGGATCTCATAAATATACATGTATTAGCCAAAACTAGAGATAAAGGAAACGACAGAAACCACTAGATCTACATCTTTATTTACTTACATCTCGAATTTGACAAAAGTGATCACCTCAGTACTAAAATTAATGACAAAGGGGAAGATTTAATTTCGAAATAATAAATTTTCCTCACATGGACAGTAATATTCCAACTTGTCTTTCTTAGGGAGTGTATGTTTCACAGCTGATTCGTTACGCGAGCGATAGCACAAATTATACAGACTTTCGCATTAGACATAATTATCTCCTTGACCGCTTTCTTAATCAAGGCTTCAAAAAATTCTGTCCCATAACGATCATTTAAAAAAGTTTTTTTATAAATATCAGTCCCTTGTGGAAAAAAATGAAATTTAGGTCCGAACTCTGATTCAAGATTCGTTTTTCTTTTTTTTTTTTTTGCTTGTTTTTGTTTTTTTTTTTTTTCTTTTTTTTACTTAGTACTGGTATGATCCTTTCTTTTAACTGCTTACGACCTTTCAATAGCAATGGCCGTATGTTTAGTTGCTTCCGGAACAACCGCAATGGAAGGGAGTTTGGCACGCCATACAGTTTAATCTAACATTTCTTTTGAAATGCTTGTACCAAGTCAGGGCCCGTGCGGTCGACAATTTTTTCGGTGGTTTGTCTTTTTGTCTTGTGGACTTCGGCTTTTGACATTGTATTATGTATTTGCATTATGCCCAGCTATTTTAGGCATGTTAAGAAATGACTTATATTTCTTAGGCATTTTACAAAACGTCTAAAAAACATCTGGCTTTTAACAAAGTGCCTAAAAGTGAATTTGACTTTCCAAAATATTGATGTTACTCAACATTTTTTCTTAGATAATCAGAAGACAAATTTGAGGGACAGAGATAACTTGAAATACATCTTCGCGATTTGTGTGTGTGTGTGTGTGTGTGTGTGTTTGTTTTGTTTTTTTACGTCAAATTTCAAAATTCTTGACCCTTTGACACATCTTTTATAGTGTTATAAATGCAAGGTTTATTCAATTAAACATTAGTAGAGTTGCCTTAGTCTTATTTTTCATCCCGCCACGTGAAATGGCATCTGCAAATTTTCACAACAAATTTCTGGCCAAGTTCAATTGTTGGTGTTTTCAGACTTGCTTCGTAAGTTGTAACTCAAAACTGAGGACAAGCTCGATTTAGGGTGCAGAGTTGAAAGTAATTCCCCCTCCGAATACTTTGGAATATTTCTACATTTTGGGCATTCCGACTTATTGAAATTACACTCTGTCAAAATGTTTTTTCTGAGAAGTTTGTATTGAGGTCCGTGGCAAATTTTGCACGAAAAAATGAATTGAAAGAATGATAAAAAATAAATGAAAGGAAGTAAAAATGTAATGAACCATTACTATTTATTTCCAATGGGTATCAAACCATTCTGATATCATATGTGATGTTGGATGATTTCCATCTCATCATCTATTAAATACTGCGAAAAAGGAATTTCATCATTATTTTCTCCTATGACATTCTTCATCAAAATTTAACCACTGCACCATTGTGTAGAATAGTGCCCAATTTGAAATTTATATCTTTGCATTTTAAGAGCAATCTAGGAGAATTTCACAAATACGTATGTGCAGTTAGACGGACAGACTGAATGATATGACTCCCCTTGTTGGTTTAACATGATGAATAATAATTAAAACAAGAGGCTGTCAAGAGCATGAATCGCTCACCTGGGTCATGGCCGACATATTCAGTAGAAATAATCCCAATGTTTTAAGGGCATCATTTTCAAATTTGTTAATAGACATTGATGGTATATTATCTTAAGTTAAACTTTTTTCAAGACCGGCAGCTATTTTGGATACGGGTGTAAATCTACTGTCACCTTTCTTGATGGGGACCATCCAAGGATCATAGAGTCTAATTTTGGTTCCAGTTGGCTAAATATTTTCAGGAAAGAAGATCTTTGAATGCTTTCCGATAGGTTTCAAAGTTAAACTATGTTCCCCACTGGGGCCATCTTGAATGTGATGCAGGGGGGGGGGGCAAATTTTTCAAACGGAAACAACTATGGACCATTGTGACCAAGTATGTTTTTGTCATTGGCCAAGAACTTTCAGAGGAGAAGATCTTTGAATGTTTTCCCATAAGGTCCAATGTTAAATCTATGTTCCCTGCTTGCAGCCATCTTGAATATAGCACGGACCTAAAAAAACATCTTTTTTGCAGGGGACCACCTAAAGACTTTTGTGGCCAAGTTTGCTTCCAATTGGCTCAGCACTTCAAAGAAGAAGATCTTTGGATGTTTTCTCCCATAGGGTCCAATGTTAGAACTATGATCACCGCTGGAGGCCATCTTGGATATAGCGCAGATCTGAAAAACAACTTTTTGCAGGGGACCATCGAAGGACTATTGTGGCCAAGTTCGGTTTCAATTGGCCCAGAAGTTTCAGAGGAAAGGGTCTTTGAATATGTTTTCCCAAAGGGTGCAATGTTAAAACTATGATTCCACTGGCAGCTATCTTGTATATATCGCGGATCTGAAAAACAACTTCTTGCAGGGGACCATCTAAGTACTATTGTGTCCAAGTTTGGATTTGGTTTCAATTGGCCCAGTTGTTTCAGAGGAGAAGATCTTTGAAAGTGTTTTTCCATAGGGTCCAACGTTAAAACTAAGTTTCGCGCTGGCGGCCATTTTGGATATAGCGCGGACTTGAAAAACAACTTTTTTGCAGGGGACCAACTAAGGACAATTGAGCTTAAGTTTGGTTTCAACTGGCCCAGTAATTTCAGAGGAGAAGATCTTTGAAAGTGTTTTCCCATAGCGTCAAATGTTAAAACTATGTTCCCTGCTGGTGGCCATCTTGGATAAAGCACGGACCTGAAAACACTTTTTTTTGCAGAGGACCACCTAAAGACTATTGTGGCCAAGTTTCCTTCCAATTGGCTCAGCAGTTTCAGAGAAGAAGATCTTTGAATAACTAAATACCGAAGTTCCTGTGAATTTATTTTCTGCATATGCGCATTTCGATAACTTATGTCCCTTCAATGCAGTTAAAATCTAAACGTTTGGAAGACCATAAACTCACAGGTGTTCAAACACTGATAGAGAACAAATAACCAAAATGATCTAAATGTTAATCCAAAATCAGCTAAGGACAGAGCTTTGCATGAGGGAGATACTCCTTGGTTTTCAACAAAATTTACAAAAATTTAGATATTGCAAGGTTCCAAATAGAATCGGCTTATGTGTTTACCCATAGGGTCCAATGTTAAAACTATGATCCCCGCTGGCAGCCATCTTGTATATAGCGCAGATCTGAAAAAACAACTTTTTTGCAGGGGACCATCGAAGGATTATTGTGGCCAAGTTTGGTTTCAATTGGCCCAGTAGTTTCAGAGGAGAACATCTTTGAATGTGTTTTCCCAAAGGGTCCAATGTTAAACTATGATCCCACTGGCAGCCATCTTGTATATAGCGCGGATCTGAAAAATAACAACTTTTTTTGCAGGGGATCATCTAAGGACTATTATGGCCAAGTTTGGGTTTGGGTTCAATTGGCCCAGTAGTTTCAGAGGAGAAGATCTTTGAATGTGTTTTCCCATAGGGTGAAACGTTAAAATTATGTTCTGCGCTGGTGGCCATTTTGGATATAGCGCGGACCTGAAAAACAAGTTTTTTTTTGCAGGGGACCAGCTAAGGACAATTGAGGCTAAGTTTGGTTTTAAATGGACAGTAGTTTCAGAGGAGAAGATCTTTGAAAGTGTTTTCCCAAAGGGTCCAATGTTAAAACTATGTTCCCCGCTGGCGGCCATCTTGGATAAAGCACGGACCTGAAAAACTTTTTTGCAGAGGACCACCCAAAGACTATTCTGGCCAAGTTTGGTTCCAATTGGCTCAGCAGAAGGTCTTTGAATGTGTTTTCCCATAGGGTCCAATTTTAAAACTATGATCCTCGCTGGCGGACATCATGGATATAGCGCGTTTCTGAAAAACAACTTTTTTGCAGGGGACCATCTAAGGACTATTGCGGCCAAGTTTGGTTCCAATTGGATCAGCGGTTTCAGAGAAGAAGATCTTTGTATGTGTTGTCCCATAGCGTCCAATGTTAAAACTATGAACCCCGCTGACAGCCATCTTGGATATAGCGGCGCGGGTCTAAAAACATTTTTTTTGCAGGGGACCATCTAAGGACTATTGTGGCCAAGTTTGGTTTCAATTGACCCAGTAGTTTCAAAGAAGAATACCTTCGAATGAAAAGTTAACGCCGGACGGACGACGGACAAAAGCTCACCCTGGCTATAGGCATGGCGAGTTACTATCTCGCAGTGGCGAGTTATCAAAAAGGTGATATCGCCGAAGCGAGTTACTATCTTGCCACAGCGAGTTATTATTTCGCCGCGGCGAGTTATTATCTCATAGATACTAGGTACCCCAGCGAAAAATTGAATGTGTTCGCATTCAATGAATATAACGGTGCAAAAAGATAGTTATCTGCTTCCGTAATAAGAAATGAAACGTTTAATCTAAAAAAAAATTAGATTAAGAATTAATTAACATAATTTAAAAAATGCAATTTATCCACTTCCGGTATTGATTTTCTTCTCAGTTAACAGCGTTTTAAGAGCCAAGGAAAAACTGGTTCCAAATTTATTGGAGTTACGGCGCTTTGGCCACTAATTAAGATAAACTACGACGAAATTTCAAGAAAACTGCGAAAACAAGTAAAAATCAAAATTGCCGTGCACCTACGTGCATTCATGAATCTCTTTGAAAAGTATGGTTTGTAATATAATTACAACACTTAACGTGCGTCTTCATGCACCTTGTCATCATTTTGTATTTGTGCAATGAAAATTGATAAATGATCAAACTTTGCTTACAAAAGTCTTCGTTGGAGTACCTATAGATACTGATATGGTATCTTTAAAGTTAAAGACAATAGTAAAATATGCTAATAAAAAGCTATTTATATGCAAGTCTAGACCTGAAATATTTATCTGAACCATCAAGTTATTTTTGATTGGTTTTTATTATTTATCGGTATTATTGTCGGTCTTTTAACTACATTTAATTGAATGCGAGTAAACTATGCCTTATTTCCGAAATATTCTAGTTTGAACGGAATTACCAATACAAAATGTACATATGTTCCAAAAAGCATGAGTGAAATGTCGACCGTTACAGAGAATCAATTATAAATATAAAACGCTTAAATTTGAGTAAAACCTCAAAAATTTCGAAACAGTAACAGTATACAAGTTTTATACTGTAAATGAAGGGAAGAATTATGATAGCCTTTACTTCGAAAACATATTCCTAGTGTCGAACAACGCTTCATCGATCCATCCATGGATGCGTTGAAGATCGTGAACAAACATAAAATTAAATTGGCAAAGTGCACTGTCATCCGTTCAGTGCACGACAAAAGCATCAGTGTCCTAAGCTATCATAACAGAGACATATAGATACAAATCTATCTATATGTCTCTGATCATAATGAACAATTACAACATATATATAGACAAACACAGTCATGGCGCTCATCAAGTCGATTGTAACGCAGGGACTACCATGACCCTGATTGTAAGACAACCTTGCATTATAAAATAGTGAGACACGTGGGCACTTTATAAACAGGTGGTGAGTTTACGAAAAAAAATAATTAAATAACAAAATTTGAAATTAATGAATATGACAGTATATTCATATGAGAAACCCTTCTTGCCCCTCCTAAATATGGACCTGTTAGGAATATGTGTATATTGACCTCGGAATTCGTCCTAGATCTAATATAAACCTAACAGGTCATATATAACATACTAACTTTGTTAAAAGTCCATGGACATGTAAGGAATATGTGTATATTGACCTCGGAATTCGTCCTAGGTCTAATATAAACCTAACAGATCATATATAACATACAAACTTTGTAAAAAGTATGGCACGCGAAATTAACCAAAACTTAGGTAAACCGGGTTTATCGCAGGAAAACCCGGTTAACCGAGTCGATAATCCTGGTTTAGCTTAGAAAACCCCCATTACCGACCGATAATGGGGGTTTTCAGCATTTAATACCTCCGCTTCCAATGAGTTTTTATTGCTAAACCTACTTTACCGATCGGTAAAGTTGGTTTTACTGCGCTAATTTAACCAAACCTAGGAAAACCAGGTTTATCGACCGGTAATCCTGGTTTACCTACAAACAACCCCCATTACCGAGCGGTAATGGAAGTTTTCCAAAATTAAATGCATGTTAACCTCCGCTTCCTATGAGTTTTTATTGCTAAACCTACTTTACCGATCGGTAAAGTAGGTTTTACAGCACGGAATTAACCAAAAGTAGGAAAACCAGGTCTGTCGGTCCGTAACTCTAGTAAACCTACCAAAACCTCAATTACCGATTAGCTTATATGATTGGCTAAAGAATTTTGGATGTAAAAAAAATAGATTTAGTATACACCGATTGCGCCTTTGCGGGATCGCTCATTATTTTAGCCAAACAAGGAGTAATCTGGTACAAAACTGGTTCCAAGAAGCTGATAGACGAAGATAGTAATTTCTTCATTTCCATTCAAGTTTCGTTTTTTGTGGGTTGGAAATGTTCCTCGTGGATTTCTTTGTCAGTTGAAAACGATTTTTTACCTATATGTTGAAAAACAACGTAAGATTCGCTTGCTGCAACGTTGGATTACGTCATTTTTCCTCCGGTTGACCCCAGATGACCTCGTCGAAATGAAGAGTCAAATCCGGAATGGAAAAGATGTGCAAGTAGTATATGAGTACAGTTCGGTTAGTATTTGTGGTGGTGGATGCGGTGGATCACCGGAAGTGACGTAGGCCGGAAGTGACGTGACCAAAGTCACATGACCGGAAGCGGAAGTCACGTGACCGGATGTATGACATGTAAACATTGCGCATGCGCAACCGGAAGTAGCCGTATTGGAAGCCCTAGTCGGCCATATTGACCGGAAATGACGTGTTGGAACAACACGTGATCCCGCAGGGGTGTTGTATGACTTTACTACAGTGGACATGCGCGACCGAAAGTGGGCGTAGCCCCAGGTATAGACCGGAAGTGGTTCTGTATCTACTGTAAGTAGCAATGTTAACCGGAAATGACACGTTGGAAGAGGGCAAGTCCTCGCAGGGGTCTCGTATGACCTTATTACAGTGCGTTATTTTCCGCAGTTTAAGACCGGAAGTCGGGTATGTTCACTAGTCGGAACGACTCGGGCATGGTCTTTCGGATGTTTTAATTGTATTATACCTCCTTTTCAATGGTGTTCATTGTTTTTTTTTCTTTTTTTTCTTTCATTTTCTCCATAATGCCACCCTTTTCTCTTGTTGTTATACCTTTTCAGCCTCTTTTTCAATGTTGTTCTCTGTAATTTTGTCCTTTTTCATCCAATTTCTAGACTCATATCTAGACGTTGTCATTCAGCAATTGTCATTGTATTTGTTTGGGTGTCTTCTATCACGTCTGCGTTCGTCAAAGGGACACGACTCTTGGGATTTCCCGCGTTTTGTGGGTGTCTTCTATCAGGTCCGCCATCATCGCGGCCATTTTGTTTTTCTAAGAGAGATAACTCTTGGGAATACCCATGGTTTTTTGCGTATTTTCTTTCATTATCTCCCCTTTTGTATGTTGTAACAATGTTCTTCTTTGTATTTTCTTCCCTTTTCATTCAATTTCTCCCTTGTCCCACCCTTTTTTAAATGTTGTTATACCTTTTCAACCCCTTTTCAATGTTGTTCTGTAATCCAATGTTTAGACTAATATCCTACCCTTTTTAAATGTTGTTATACCTTTTCAACCCATTTTCAGTATTGTTCTTTGTATTGTAATCCAATGTTTGACTTAATTTCCTCTTGTCTAACCCTTTTCATGTGTGATTTTCTTATGTTCTACCTTATTTTATAATTATGTCCCTTTTTCATCCAATTCTTAGAGGTATTTCCCTTTTCCCGCCTTATTTCTATACTTTCGTCTGCTATTGCCGTTGTATTATTATTTCCATTATATTATATAATTAATTCCTATTATATTACATAATTATCTCCCTATTTTCATTCAATTCTCAGAGTGATTTCCCCTTTCCTGCCCAATTTCTATACTGTCGTCTGGTATTGCTATTTTGTTCCCTATTATATTTATTGATTATCTCCCTTTTTAATCAATTCTTAGAATTTTGTCCCTTCTTTCTCTAGTAAAATCTGCTATTGCCTTTCTATTTTCCCCTTTTCACAATATTTCATGATCATCTTTATTTTATCGAACCTCTAACCCATGACAACTTTATATTCATTTATTATTTTTATTTGAATGTTATTCTGTTATTTTTTCGAACTATTAGAGTTGTGTTCATTTTTTAAAATTTATTTTTGAATATTATTTTTTTTTCTAATAATTAAGATTCTCAACACATACACCCGACCTAAACTACTTTATTGATGTTGTTTACCCAGTTTCTTAACCTTTTACCTGAACTTTTTTTAATGATATATTTTGCTAGATCTATTGTATTGTCATTATATGCGAGAGCTTACTTAGGTCACTCTGCATTTCTCCAGGCTTTTGACTGGCTATAACCGTATAGTTATAGGCTGCATTACCCCTTTTCCTTCTTTTTTCTTCATCATTTATTCTTTTCTTTCATCTTTTCTGTTCCTTTTTTTTTATCTTCTTTGTTTTGTTGATGCTCATTGGGGCTTTGTCTCATTCGTTGTGGTGTTGACTTTCTTGGCAGTATAGTCTTCTTGTAATTTTTTGCGGTCCTTTTTCACCTGTTTGTTCAGTTTGGCCCATTCGGTATAAAAATCGGTACACATTTTACAAATCCAACTCTTATTGTCGAATTCAGAGCGTTTCTTTATTTCTTGACATTTGGAGCACTTCTTTTTCTTGGGTTTTAAATGCATGGTGTCAGTATTGATAAAAGGTAAATCTGGCCGGATTTTCCGCCGATAACCAGGTTTCGACTCTTCTTTTTCTTTCACATATTTCTTCATTCCAGTAGGAGTAACGACGTAGATGCACGACATTTTGTCCGATACGTTCGAGAGTTGGGAATCAACTGACAAAATTTTTAGTTGTATGTTCTTTTATTCATTTTCGAAGGTGATTTGTTTCAATAATGAATTATCCATTTTATTTACAGTTGGCAGAGTAAAATGCATCAACTAGTCTTTGTTTCCATTTCTCGAGGCCTTCATAATGCTTCTGGAGATTTTTAGCCTTCACCAAGATGGCGTAGACCTCAACAATAATTGCATATGAATTTTATCCAGTTTTTTGTCAGTCTAGCGACAGAGAAAGCCGTTTGATTGCACCTTCGGTATTTTGTTATTTATATAGTCTCGATGGTTGTGTTTGGTTGGTTCATTTCGTAAGACTGCTTCTGATTGGTTATTTATATTTGTAAGACGGCTTCTGATTGGTTGAATTTACTGCTTTTTGATTGGCCCATATTATGTACGCTTTCAATCCACTTTTTGTTTCAGGAATGATGACTTACTGAATGATAGATCTACGTCTCCTTTTATTAGCTTATCTGTAATCTGATGGAACTATAACCTGTTGGAACTGTACCCCAAAGTACTGTTTCCATAAAAGTATTTCTCCAACCTTAGTAGCATTGGCTTAACCTTAGTTTGTTAAAAAAAACTATTTTATTTAATTTTGTCCCTGTACCATAGCCCAGACCTTAGTATTGACGAGAAGCATCAGCAGCAGCAGCAAAAAATCCTGTAAAAAGGCCGGTAAAGACAACAAAACTGCGATAAATTCATCGAAAATACGATCTAAAACATGAAATATGAACAGAAATATGAAAAGAAATGTAAACTTTGACATAAAAATACAAACTGAAACAGGAAATTCGAACACAATTATACAACAAAAAGTGGATTGAAACTGTACATAATGTGGACCAATCAAATTGCAGGAAATTCAACCAATCAGAAGCCTCCATTTACAATGGACTGACCAATCAGAATGCAGGATAAAAGCAACCTATCAGAAACCGTCTGACAAAAATTAACAACCAATCACAGCCGTCGAGACAAATGACTTGCACTATATAAAGGTGCGTTCAACCGGCTTCCTCTGTCGCCATACTGCAATGTCTACCAGTTCGAAAGCAAAGATACCTAAAGTAAATGGTAAGTACAATAATTACCCATCATTAATTAATATTCATAACTAAGTATAATGTCTATAACTAAATATTATCATTTTGTCGTTACAGATGTATAACAGTAACATCATCGTCGTGACAACCAACAGCGATATAGTTGTGGAATATGTGAGAAGACATTTTCTAGAAAATACAATCGTAACCGACATATGAGAATCCACAACCAAAACCCTTTACCCATATGTCATCAACAAGAGAAGCACAAAGTTAAACCAGAACACCAGCCAACAGACTGTAACTATGGGGAGTATATAATCAAGCTGAAAATTAAACAGGTGGTACCACCTGGCATAGAATTAACGTGTTATACACTAACAGTTAAAAACGTTCAGGACTTCTTACTTGATCTACGCAACATAATAGACTCCATTCTAGGGGAGGTGATAGTTGAGATGGAACAGCACGATATAGTACAGACCACAATTCAGTGCCCAGGACTGGACTTACCTATTCAATTACCTAATATGCAGGTGGGTCAACTATGCCCGGGAGAATTGGTATGGAAAATCGAACACGTACTACAATGTGAACATTTGAAATGAAAACATTAATTTAAATACATATTGTACAGAAAGCATGTGGATATCCGACCCGTGTTTGCCTAACTGACGGAGATAATAAAAAATGCATATCTGTTAATATCATTTTGTTTATAAATGCAAAATGAAACGAGAAACCAAATCCCAAATGGATACCAACCAAATGCAAAATTGAGAAACTGAAAGTTCAGAATGGAAAGTAATCTAGACACTAAAATTCGTGAACAAAGTATCACATAAAAAAAGAACGAAAAAAAATATGTATCTGACAAAACATATCAAGCGAAAACTTGTTATTAGGTTCAAATAACTCTGGTAAATACAAACAGCACTAAAATCATATCACGACAAATGCAACATAACTTGTCTAACAACACTGTAACATGAAGGTTGAGGTAAGGGCTATGGTACAGGGACAAAATTAAATAATTTTTTTTTTTAACAAACTAAGGATAAGCCAATGCTACTAAGGTTGGAGAAATACTTTTATGGAAACAGTACTTTGGGGTACAGTTCCAACAGGTTATAGTTCCATCAGATTACAGATAAGCTAATAAAAGGAGATGTAGATCTATCATTCAGTAAGACATCATTCCTGAAACAAAAAGTGGATTGAAAGCGTACATAATATGGGCCAATCAAAAAGCAGTAAATTCAACCAATCAGAAGCCGTCTTACAAATATAAATAACCAATCAGAAGCAGTCTTACGAAATGAACCAACCAAACACAACCATCGAGACTATATAAATAACAAAATACCGAAGGTGCAATCAACCGGCTTTCTCAGTCGCTTGACTGACAAAAAAACTGGATAAAATTCATATGCAATTATTGTTGAGGTCTACGCCATCTTGGTGAAGGCTAAAAATCTCCAGAAGCATTATGAAGGCCTCGAGAAATGGAAACAAAGACTAGTTGATGCATTTTACTCTGCCAACTGTAAATAAAATGGATAATTCATTATTGAAACAAATCACCTTCGAAAATGAATAAAAGAACATACAACTAAAAATTTTGTCAGTTGGTTCCCAACTCTCGAACGTATCGGACAAAATGTCGTGCATCTACGTCGTTACTCCTACTGGAATGAATAAATATGTGAAAGAAAAAGAAGAGTCGAAACCTGGTTATCGGCGGAAAATCCGGCCAGATTTACCTTTTATCAATACTGACACCATGCATTTAAAACCCAAGAAAAAGAAGTGTTCCAAATGTCAAGAAATAAAGAAACGCTCTGAATTCGACAATAAGAGTTGGATTTGTAAAACATAAAATGTGTACCGATTTTTATACCGAATGGGCCAAACTGAACAAACAGGTGAAAAAGCACCGCAAAAAATTACAAGAAGACTATACTGCCAAGAAAGTCAACACCACAACGAATGAGACAAAGCCCCAATGAGCAGCCTATAACTATACGGTTATAGGCAGTCACAAGCCGGGAGAAATGCAGAGTGACCTAAGTAAGCTCTCGCATATAATGAGAATACAATAGATCTAGCAAAATATATCATTAAAAAAGTTCAGGTAAAAGGTTAAGAAACTGGGTAAACAACATCAATAAAGTAGTTTAGGTCGGGTGTATGTGTTGGGAATCTTAATTATTAGAAAAAAAAATAATATTCAAAAATAATTTTAAAAAATGAACACAACTCTAATAGTTCGAAAAAAATAACAGAATAACATTCGAATAAAAATAATAAATGAATATAAAGTTGTCATGGGTTAGAGGTTCGATAAAATAAAGATGATCATGAAATATTGTGAAAAGGGGAAAATAGAAAGGCAATAGCAGATTTTACTAGAGAAAGAAGGGACAAAATTCTAAGAATTGATTGAAAAGGGAGATAATCAATAAATATAATAGGGAACAAAATAGCAATAGCAGACGACAGTATAGAAATTGGGCAGGAAAGGGGAAATCACTCTAAGAATTGAATGAAAAGGGAGATAATTATGTAATATAATAGGAATTAATTATATAATATGATGGGAAATAATAATACAATGGCAATAGCAGACGAAAGTATAGAAAAAAGGCGGGAAAAGGGAAATACCTCTAAGAATTGGATGAAAAAGGGACATAATTATAAAATAAGGTAGAACATAAGAAAATCACACATGAAAAGGGTTAGACAAGAGGAAATTAAGTCAAACATTGGATTACAATACAAAGAACAATACTGAAAATGGGTTGAAAAGATATAACAACATTTAAAAAGGGTAGGATATCAGTCTAAACATTGGATTGCAGAACAACATTGAAAAGGGGTTGAAAAGGTATAACAACATTTAAAAAAGGGTGGGACAAGGGAGAAATTGAATGAAAAGGGAAGAAAATACAAAGAAGAACATTGTTACAACAAACAAAAAAAGGGAGATAATGAAAGAAAATAACCAAAAAACAATGGGTATTCCCAAGAGTTATCTCTCTTAGAAAAACAAAATGGCCGCGATGATCGCGGACCTGATAGAAGACACCCACAAAACGCGGGAAATCCCAAGAGTCATGTCCCTTTGACGAACGCGGACGTGATAGAAGACACCCAAAAAATACAATGACAATTGCTGAATGACAACGTCTAGATATTAGTCTAGAAATTGGATGAAAAAGGACAAAATTACAGAGAACAACATTGAAAAAGAGGCTGAAAAGGTATAACAACAATAGAAAAGGGTGGCATTATGGAGAAAATGAAAGAAAAAAAGAAGAAAATACAATGAACACCATTGAAAAAGAGGTATAATACAATTAAAACATCCGAAAGACCATGCCCGAGTCGTTCCGACTAGTGAACATACCCGACTTCCGGTCTTAAACTGCGGAAAATAACCCACTTCCGGTCCCGCATGTCCACTGTAGTAAAGTCATACAACACCCCTGCGGGATCACGTGTTGTTCCAACACGTCATTTCCGGTCAATATGGTCGACTAGGGCTTCCAATAGGGCTACTTCCGGTTGCGCATGCGCAATGTTTACATGTCATACATCCGATCACGTGACTTCCGCTTCCGGTCACGTGACTTCGGTCACGTCACTTCCGGTCTACGTCACTTCCGGTCTACGTGACTTCCGGTGACGCCACTTCCGGTGATCCAGCGCATCCACCACCACAAATACTAACCGAACTGTACTCATATCATATACTACTTGTACAATCCATGTATTGAAATCATTATTTGATTATTTTAATTATTTTTATATCATTTTTTCTATTTATTCATAAAAAGAGTATTTTTGAGATTTAAATCTTGATACAATAAAAAGAAATATTTTTCTGTATTATCTAGAAAAATATTTTATAATAATCAACAAGGACGTATATTTAAATATCTGTTCATTTTAAAAATGAATTTGAAATATTAAATATCTGTTCATTTAATTTATTTTTATTGATACACCTTTGAATAAATAACGTCATGATACCCCGCATACTATACATCGTCAGACCGGATTTAGTTTAGAATTATGTAGCAACTCTGATATCCTGTTAGAAAATTTGAGCAGACGTCCAAGTGTACATTTGTAAATACTCCCCATTGATTTTGCTAGGGACTGTAGTCCCTGATTTTTTTGCTATTACCCAATTAAGCAAACTAAACTCACGATGAACAAGTCATATTTTTGCAATTTACAGTCGGTATGCCAACAAAATTTCGTTGTGCATCGGGATACCCTTCCGAGCCCACATTGCCTTGGCGGAATCAGGTCAAGTCGCCCCCAAGTCAAGTCGCCCACCGGACAAGTCGCCCACTACACAAGACAAGTCGCCCATTACATAAGACAAGTCGCCCACTGTTCTCAATTAGCCATGAAAGAATGTTTTAGAGAATTATGAAATATAGAACGAATTTATTTGTATTAAAAGATTATTTTACAACTGGTTTCTCCTTATTTCACAAAGACAAGAAACGTATGTGCACTTGTTACGCGCTTAAAAATTTATTGTTATAACACAAACTGAAACAATAACTCGTCCAGGAAAATAACAACATGCATGCATATAGTTATATCATAGCACAAATCAGAATATTTATAGCATAACACTAATATAGCACAACCAATATGATGTTCAACATATTGAGCACTATCTAAATGTATAGTTCTTTGGAGTGATTACAGATTTCTTCAGTAGCTTGTTGACTGTCATCTGTTCCTTGTTGCATTGTATGGTTCCGCGGCCGACTGAATATCTGGTATTGTAGAAAGGTTGTCTTTTTTCGTTAATATCTTCTAAGTTTTCCCTCGGTCACCATCTTGAATTGTATGGGTATAGTAGTTTGGCTTCCTTGTGTAGCAGAATGGTGAGTACATATGGTGGTAGATTGGCTTTCTTCTCTTTCTTGTTTATTCGGTGTTACCATCCCTCTATGTCGTTGTTAATCCTCGCTGACTGGCGGTAAACTTCGTCTATGTTTAATTTATAATACCCGAAGGTGGTTAAATAGAGACATACATCCGAAATAGGATGTGAGTCAGTTAATGCGTTTTGTCAATTACCCAAGCTTTGCTATAGAATAAATTTATTTTTCTTTCTAATTACTGTTAATTACATATAATTGCGCTTGGTCAATTTTCAAACTGCTCCATCGTTAACAATCTTTTTCGTCAATGTATGATATAAATATCTATTTTTTTTTCACAATTCATTCATTTCATATTTTATTATTTATTAAATTTATTACCGGATTTTATATAAAATTATAACGGCTGGGCAGTGGGCGACTCCGAAGGGCGACTTGTCTTTATAAAGTGGGCGACTTGTCTTGATTTAAGAGTGGGCGACTTGTCTTGGGGGCGACTTGACTCGCATTCGCCTTGGCCACAGGCCTTGTTACTAATTAGAAAATTTTATTATCCATGCATATACACTAACGTGTAAAGTGTATATGCATGGATAGTAAAAATTTCTAATTAGTAACAAGGCCATGTCATGTGCTTCAATGTGTGGGGCTTCATATTTTAACTTTAAATGACTTATTGATAAAATTTCCGACTCCTGTGGTCAGAAGTGGAGTTCTCGGAGCATATTATGCTTATTATTTAGAATTGTTCTCAAAAAGTTTCTGCAGTTGTTTGTCTCATGTATGGGGAATATAACGGGTCATTCAACCGGACAATGAAAATCAATAAGTTTGAAATTATGCAATACAAAAGTACAGCAAACATGGATAAACCCAAACTCTATAAGCACCATAAAGGTATCCGATTTTAATTGATAATCGAATCGGAAGGTACAACCGATTATTCTGATTAATCGATTATGATTTTTTTTATCTGATTCCAAACACTACCTAAGACTAAGAAACTTTATTTATAGTCGGATATATAGTACAAGCAAACATAAGCTCTGTAGAGCTTTTAACCGACATTACAACAATAAAATTCACAACATATATGACACACAACACATACATAGCAACATATAGCACATATACATACATAGCAACACAAAGCACATATACATATACATTTGACTACCGACTTTGACATTTTCCTGGATCGACTCACTCACAGTGTGACAGGTGCTGTTAACAGAGCAGGACATGCTTACCCTTCCAGAGCACCTGATGTCACTCACAGTTTCACTGGAGTTCACACTGTGAGTGCCTTTGTTTTGAATGTTGTGATTTCTATTTCTGTGCTTTGTGTCTGTCTAACGTCATTGTTTTGTGTCTGGCGCCATTGTTTTCTGTGTTCTCGTTTTGACCATGTCTTTGGACTTCGATTTTTGTGGATTTCCCCCTTTGTTCCTTCGGTATTCTACTGCCGTTTTTTGATACATACATAGGTTAAAGCATAAAAGGGATGAACATGGCAGAACAGGTAATGCATTATAAAGCACTAAATTCATATAAAGCAAGCAATACACAAATGTATCGAAGCATTTTAGCAGCACACATGAGCAAGACATAAATACACATTAAATATAAAAACATAAACATAAATACACATTAAATATAAAAACATAAAACATTCATTGAGATCTACAGGAGCTACATCTGCAAGAACTGCCATTCCAGTTGTTAATCAGGCTTTTAAACTGATTAAGATTGGTCTGATGTCTGATATTGTCAGGCAGCTCATTCCAGAGTGTCGCCCCTGCATATCTCAATGAGTGCAGCCCAAAGTTGGTGGTTCTTACCTGTGGGACTTTTACAGTGTGCTGTTTTCTAAAAGAATAAGGAACATTTTTAAAATTAACAATATCATTAAGATATACAGGAGATTTGTTATGTAAAATTTTTATTGTTTCAATTGCCATAGTTCTTAATCTTCTAATTTTGAGAGACGGTAGACCAGATTTTGTTAAAAGTTCATTGTAGTTCCAGGTATAATCTTCATAAATTAACCTCAGGGCTCGATCTTGAATTTTTTCCATTTTTTGTGTATTACCCTCCCCACAAAAGTGCCAAACTATAGGACAGTAATTGAAATTAGACATTATATAAGAATGATAAATCGTAAACCTTCCCAATTTAGATAAATGTTTGCCAATTCTTTTAAGTACGTTTAATTGTCTTGATGCTTTTTTGCAAATTTCAGCTATATTTGAATTAAATTTAAGTTGATAGTCTATTGTCACACCCAGGAGTTTATCTTCATTTTCGCAATTAATTATGTTCCCTTCCAGTTTAAATTTTATGTCCCCTTTTTTTGATTTGTCCCCAATGGAAATGCCTGAAATTTATCTGGATTAGCTTTCATTTTGTTATTTGTAAACCAAGTTATTAAAATTTCGCTTTCCTTTTCCAAAGAACTAACAAGTCTAGTTAGGTCGGGTCCTGAATGTGACAACGTGTTATCATCAGCATAGTTATATAAAATGTTTTCTTTTACAAAATTAAAAATATTGTTAAGAAAAATATTAAAAAGTACAGGTCCCAGAATGGACCCTTGGGGCACACCTTTATAGATATTTTGCCAGGTGCTAACATTAGTACCCGCTTTAACACATTGTTTCCTGTTGGACAGGTAGTCTTTATAAGATTTAAAGCATCATTTGATAGTCCATATGCTATTAACTTTAATAGAAGGTCATGTGGTAGGCAGTTGAAGGCCTTCGACAGGTCCATAAGCACAGCAGCCACATACATGTTTTCATCGACAGCCTTTTTCCAGGCCTCAATTATTTTAAGGAGGGCTGTGTTACACCCATAGCCAGGTCTAAAGGCTGACAGATAAGGCAATCAGAGACATATAAAACACAGATATTAGAAACTAAGCGAAACCTCATCATATTGCGGCCACTAACGGGAATTAAAAAGATTACAAAAAGTGGCATGATAGCCAAAGTAAACATTAAAAATTACAAAAACATGTAAAAATGAAGTAGGTCAAAATACCCTGGCTTGTTGAAATATGATTTACAACCTGCAGAACAGTCTAAATGTATGCAGAACTGTGCCAGTGTGATAATTCATACAAAATAAAGGCATATTTTTATAATTATACAGAAAACTGACCTTGGGTAGGGGGTAGGTCAATTTCCCATGGGGTTAGGTCAAATACCATGGCTTGATGAAATATGATTTACAACTTGCAAAACAGTCTAAATGTATACAGAAGTGAAGCAGAGTGATAATTCATACAAAATAAAGGCATATTTTTATATCAAATACAGAGAACTGACCCTGAGTAAGGGGTAGGTCAATTTCCCATGGGGGTAGGTCAAAATACCATGACAGGCCTCAAAGTAGACTTATATTTATGGTCGCCAGTTGGCCACCATTATAAAAAAAATGGTCGCCAATTAAAATTTTTAGTCGCCAGGCAGTAATATTAAGTCGCAAAAGATATTTTCGGCATTTAATAAGGTCAAAAGTAGTAATATAAAACCTCTTTAATACTTTTTTGGGGTGATATCCCTGTGCATTAAGTACAGGTATGTCTCTGTCGGCTTTCTTTAAAAGAGAGATTGCTTACGAAAACAATGATGCTGAACACCAAACGATTGATATTCAAGCCAGCAAGCCAGGATCATTGACAATTTAATTAAAACTAACGAAAAATCAGTCTAGGACTGCATGCCCGTCCTGTTAGTGGACAGTACCACTGAAAACTAGACTGGGTATTGATTTTCAAAAGTTACAATCATGTCTAGTTCATCAATCTGTTCGTTGATACCATTATTTCCATAGCATAATTAAGCAGCTGAATCGGTTTCAGGGGCTCTGTCTTCAAAATCCAAGTGGTGGATAAGGGAATGTCATGTCTATTCAGGGTGTTCAGGTCATGATGCTGAAAGCCTGACTGCGAACAGTTGTAGCCCGACTGTGTAGAGAAAGGCCACACTCCATGCAGTATAAAGGTCCCTTTTATATTTTTTAAAAGAGAGCAGAGAAGGCTAAATTTCCTACCCCTACCCATTTCTCCCCTTTTCCAGTGGCAATCAAAACCTGCTGTCCTTCCCACCTTTGTTTCTTCTTTTATATTTATCGGATTCATTTACTCATTCACGTCGTGGTACAGCTGAAATATCCATTGAACGTAAAACTTAAACTAATTAATGGTTCCAAAAATCTACTAGAGGTGCTGCTGAACTCAGGAGGGCCCCGCAATAGGCAGTCACTTCATCAACATTTGTTTATGAAAATATTTTTAAATAAAAAGTTAAAAAGTATTGGCAAATAGGAAGTTAGTGGCATGGCAAACCTGAAAAAGCTTACAAGATACAACTCATCATCATGAAGCTTTTCACCAAATATCAAATCATTCCCAGTTGTAGAAGCCAAGAAAACTTTGACAAAAATTTTCATCCATAGAGTGGTACATGTATAATAAAAAGTTAAAGTATCAGCAAACAAGAAGTAGTGGCATGGCAAACCTAAAAATAGCTTACACGTTACAACTCATCGTCGTGAAGCTTTAGATTAAATATCATATCATTCCCAGTTGTAGAAGCCCAGAAAACTTTGACGAAAAATTTCATCCATAGAGTGGTATAATAAAAAGTTAATGTATCGGCAAACAGGAAGTAGTGGCACGGCAAACCTGAAAATTGCTTACACTGTATAACTCATTATCATAAAGCTTCAGACCAAATGCGAAATCATTCCCACTTGTAGAAGCCCAGAAAACTTTGACGAAAAATTTTAATCCATAAAGTGGTTTAATAAAAAGTTAAAGTATCGGCAAACAGGAAGTGGTGGCATGGCAAACAGGAAGTAGTGGCACGGCAAACCTGAAAATTGCTTACACGTTACAACTCATTATCATGAAGCTTTAGCCTAGATATCAAATCATTCCCAGTTGTAGAAGCCCAGAAATTTTCATCCATAGAGTTGTATAATAAAAAGTTAAAGTATCGGCAAACAGGAAGTAGTGGCACGGTAAACCTGAAAATTGCTAACACGTTACAACTCATCATCATAAAGCTTCAGGCCAAATATTAAATCATTCCCACATGTAGAAGCCCAGAAAACTTTGACGAAAAATTTTCATCCATGGAGTGGTATAATAAAAAGTTAAAGTATTGGCAAACCTGAAAATTGCTTACACGATACAACTCATTATCATAAAGCTTCAGACCAAATATGATATCATTCCCATCTGTAAAAGCCCAGACAATTGTGACCAAAAAAAATTGTTGACGGACGGACAAAATGAAAACTATAGTGCACCCATTTCTCCCCTTTTTCAAGTAGCAATCAAAATTCATTGCCCCGATAATCCCATCCCCTCTTTATTCCGGTCTTATTTTACTTGTTATTTTGCTGAATTTTTAAACTTGTTCTCGTCCTGATAACTGTAATATTCTTCACTGGAAATAAAACGTATGATATTCAATCAATCAATCGATTGCATGACTCTCTAAATTATTTCAATAAGCCAATAGCTTGAGTATTTGAGAAATTGTTCCGATTTCACTTCAGAAACATACCGGTAGTCTGAACAACGCATAACATTGTTACCTCCAAGTTTTAAACGTTGAAGAGATACAGAAAAAACAAATCGATTAGAGAGCCTAAAAATAAGATTTTTTTCTAGTTGCCAACATGTAACAATATGGTGACCCAAAAGGCGACTGGATTTAATATTTAGTCGCCAATTGCTATTTTTGGTCGCCTAGGCGACCATTTCAGTCTACTAAATAGAGCCCTGCATGGCTTGTTGAAATATGATTTACAACCTGAGGAACAATCTAAATGTATACAGAACTGTGCCAGTGTGATAATTCATACAAAATAAAGGCATTTTTATATTATACCGAGAACTTACCCTGATTAGGGGGGGGGAGTTGAATTTCCAATGGGGGTAGGTCTAGATACCATGATTTGATGAAATATAATTTACAACTTTAAAACAGTCTAAATGTATACAAAATTGAATTGAAGTGATAATTCATACAAAATAAAGGCATATTTTTATATTTAATACCGATAACTGACCCTGAGTAGGGGGTAGGTAATTTCCCATGGAGGATAGGTCAAAATAACATGGCTTGTCGAAATATGATTTACAACTTGCAAAACAGTCTAAATGCATACAGAAGTGAGCCAGAGTTATAATTCCAGGCCTTCAAGTGGAGTTTGGCTCAAAAATAGGGCTTTTAATAGGGCAGTGTATTCCTGAATAATAGGGAATTATAGGGGAAATGTCACCAATAATAGGGCAAATATAGGGTTATTCTTCTACTTTTTTGATATTTTCTGTACCTGATATTTTTAAATATATTATGTGGTCAAAAAGCCCAAAATGTATACATTAAGTTTTTGCAACAATGTAACAAGAAGCGAATGCAAAAAAAAAAGAGAAATATTGTATTATTTGATGTTCAATGCCGAGCGAAGCGAGGCTCAAAATTTTTTGAAAGGTATTTTTTATCGATTAAAAAATAAAGATGGACTTCTACTGGAGCTGTAAAAATGAAATAATAGGGCTAATATAGGGAAAGAGCCCATTTGAAGACAAAATATAGGGTTTATAGGGCACTTTTATAAAGATAGGGATTTTATAGGAATTATAGGGCCGCTTGAAGGCCTGTAATTCATACAAAATAAAGGCATATCCTTATATTAAATACAGTTAACTGACCCTGAGTAGGGGGTAGGTCAATTTCCCATGGGGGTAGGTCAAGATACCAAGGCGTGTTGAAATATGATTTACAAACAGTCTAAATGTATGCAGAAGTAAACCAGAGTGATAATTCATACAAAATAAAGGCATATTTTTATAATTATACCGAGAACTGACCCTGGGTAGGGGGTAGGTCAATTTCCCATTGGGGTAGGTCAAAATAACATGGCTTGTTGAAATATGATTAAGAACTTGCAAAACAGGGTAAATGTATACAGAAGTGAACCAGAGTGATAATTCATACAAAATAAAGGCATATTTTTATATTTAATACAGAGAACTGACCCTGAGTAGGGGGTAGGTCAATATCCCATGGGGTAGGTCAGAATACCATGGCTTGTTGAAATATGATTTACAACTTGCAAAACAGTCTAAATGCATACAGAAGTGAACCAGAGTTATAATTCATACAAAATAATGGCATATCTTTATATTACAGTTAATTTTAGAATGGTGGTTAGTCATCCTATTGCTGAGAGAATTGATCAATAGGTTGGTGTCTTTGCCTAAAATGTTTACAAAAGACATTTAAATATTCCTCAATAGGTTATTGATTTTATTTATAGGTGAGGCATTTGAAATCCCTTTTGATCAAGAATGGTGTTTAACCAACCTAAACCTAAATACACAACATACATTTAGGCAAAAGAAAGTGTATGTAGAAAATGCAAATAATAAAAGAGTAATATAATCTGGAAGAAGAATTTGATTTACAGCAATTTTCCTATTACTGAATGTACACAAAAGGTTTCTCAATAGAAGTTTGACCTTCAAGGTAGAAAGTTCACATACCCGTTCATTGTATTTGTCCTGGATATGGGCCAGTTTACCTGATGTCAATTTCAACAAGAAACAAGTCAAGTTCATCCAAACTTGTTTTTTAGGATGAACATGCATTTTTTTCATAAATTAACCAGATGTACTGTTCAAACCACTAATACTATAATTATATTTTGTCCCTCCTGTTTGTCCTTGATAAAGATAATGTTTATTTCAAAACCTAGGTAATAGTTGAGTATTTTTGTTCAGGTTGGCTGAAAACCATGCTTTAAATGCCTCACCTATAAATAAAATCAATGACCTATTGAGGAATATTTAAATGCATGTCTTTTGTAAACATTTTAGGCAAAGACACCAGCCTATTGATCAATTCTCTCAGCAATAGGATGACTAACCACCTTTCTAAAATTAACTGTAAATACTTTTCGTAACAGTTATCTCAGTAACTACTCATCACTGCAACTTGAAATTTTGTATGCAAGTTTATAATGATGTCCTATATCGCAAGTAGCGATTACAGGATTGCCGGACATCTACTTTCTGTTTACCGAATTCGTTAATTTTCGAGATCTTTTGTCAATCGTAGAAACTTTTCGTAACAGTTTTCTCAGTAACTACTTATCACTGCAACTTAAAATTTTGTATAAGACATCATCAAGTTTAGAATGATGTCTTATACTGCAAGTAGTGATTTTAGGATTGCCGACCATCTACTTCATGTTTACCGGGAATTGTGCAATTATAACTATTTTAGTCACAAATTATATTGGGAATCTTCTTCATGGGAGTGGGGGGGGGTATCATTTTGTGGCCCTCCAGGCCACAGTACCTCTAGTTAACTACTGAAGTGAATATATGACTGCAAATATCTTGATATGAGCCATTCCCTCGTGCTGCTCTGAAATTTTGATTTGTTCTCTCTGGTGTTACACTATTCATGTGTGTGATATGTAATCTAGTAATTTTTCATGACCTTTGAGGATAAATGTAATAATTTAAACGGATCACTTTGATGGCAGTCTATCGACATGACTGGTTGATGGTTTTCTTTGCTGTACAAAGTCATAAAACAGTTTTTCGTGCCAAGCGCCTGTAAAATTCCTAAGTGTTTGAGAAAATGAAATCATCTGCTGGATTTCTTATAACGCAACCAACAAGTATAATAACTGAGAGGTTCCGTGGCATATATAATTTATAAGTAAATGTGTTCTTTAAAAACTTGTGAAGTTAACTTAACTGCTGTTATGAAAAATAATTGCCAGGAATACCTACTCCCTCCTGCGAAAAAATCTACTCCCTCATGCTGTGGAGCTACTCCCTCATGGTAACAGTTGTACAGGGTAATAGATGAAGTGTAATGTTATTGAGTTTAAACTGGTTGAGGATTAATACATGTCATGAAAGAATTCAGGAATATATCATTCTGTTTCCTAGGTAATATGGCTGTAAGCAGGATATATACTCCTTAGATATGACGTTTGAGGAAGATTGCATGACCATGTTACAAACAACAGGTAAAAATTTTTGTATTTATTCTTCAAATATATAGGTATTTGAGTTAATAACAGATACATGTTAATACAGAATCTTTTGTAAGTCTTAAAACTTTCTGCATTTTAAGTTCACTTCAATGCAGTTGAGGAGTACTCCTTGTCAGGGGTCTCCATTTGAGTATATATCTTGGGAACTATGAAAAATAGGGTCATAAAACTTTGCATACAGTTGCATCTTGTGTTGACTCACAGCCTCCTGGAAAGTAGGTCTCTTTGACCTATATTTTCTGCTTGATTGCCTTATATTTGATCTTAGGTCTGAATTCATTTCTTAATTTCTATGCATGGTAGGGGCATCTAAGATATTAATGCATCTTTGGTAGTAAGTCAGCATCCAGGCAAAATAAGTCACTTTTACCTTCATGTTTTGCATTATTGACTTACATTCTAGTTAATATCCAAGTTCATATCTCAATCAGTCTTCACCAAATGCTTAGGTCCAACTGACAAAACTTAAATTTTGGACAGAGCACCAGTATAAAAACCCTAAAGTATCTAAACCAAGGGAAACAAGGTTTCAGGCTACAAAAGTGACAATCATTTGGTATATTAAAAACTCTTTTGTGTTATTGCTAGCATTGCCTTAGTTTAGATGATAAAATAGACTTCCACTCAGACTCAATAACATAGTCATGATAGGCAAACTGGAATTACAATTGTTTTGCATCTTTTTTTCACATGTGTTCGAAACCATATGCACATGCATATAGATGAAGTGTAGTGTTATTGAGTATTAAACTGGTTAAGGATTAATGCATGTCATATAAGAACTTCGGAATATATTATTCTGTTTCCTAGGTAACACAACTGTCTGCAGGATATATGCCTCTTAGATATGAAAGTTTGAGGAAGATTGCTTGACCATGTTATAAACAACAGGTAAAAAATTTTGTATAATTTATTATTCAAATATATAGGTATTTTTAAGAGTTAATAACAATTGTTTGTTAATGCAGATGCAGTATTAAGATGTCTTATTGTTATTTTTAAAACTCTGCATTTTTAGTTCAACTCAATGCAGTTGAGAGGTGATCCTTGTCAGGGGTCCCCATTTGAGTATATATCTTGGGAACTATGAAGAATAGGGTCATCAAACAGCATACAGTCCATCTTGGGTCGACTCATAGCCTCCAGGAAAATTAGGTCTCTTTGACCTATATTTTCTGCTTGATTGCCTTACATTTAATTTTAGGTCTGAATTCATTTCTTAATTTCTGTTCATGGTAGAGGCATCTAACATTCATGTGAATGCATCTTGGGAAGTAAGTCAGCATCCAGGCAGAATTATTCACTTTTACCTTCATTTTTGGCATTATTGACTTACATTCAAGTTTACATCCAAGTTAATATCTCAGTCTTCACCAAATGCTAAGGTCCGACTGACAAAACATACATTTTGGACAGAGCAACAGTATAAAAACCCTTAAGTGTCTAAACCAAGGGAAATAAGGTTTCAGGCTGCAAAAGTGACAATCATCTGGTAGATTAAAAACTCTTTTGTGTAATTGCTAGCATTGCCTTCCTTTAGATGATAAAATAGACTTAGGAACATAGTCATGATTGGCAAACTGGAAGATGCAAATCCATTGCATCTTTTTTTCACATGCGTTCAAAACCATATGCACATGCACATAGATGCAGTGTAATATTATTGAGTATGAAACTGGTTGAGGATTAAAACATGTCATGTAAGAACTAAGGAATGTATTATTCTGTTTCCTAGGCAAAAAATGGCTGTCTTCAGGATATATGCCCCTTAGATATGAAAGTTTCAGGAAGATTGCATGACCATATTCCAAACAACAGGTAAAAACTCTTGTATTGTTATGCAAATATAGGTATTTATTAGAGTTACAGCAATTACAGGTTAGCATGTAGGATCAAAGTTTGCGAACTTTCTACCTTTGTTAGATCAGCCTAAGAATGTGTATTGATCCATGTAGTTAAATGTCCAACATGCCTAAGGCAAAATTCACACCTTGATGAAGGGATTATAGACCTTTTCATAATTTAATTGCATGATTACAATGTTACCTTTGTAAAATAAAGTTATCTTATTTATTTCTAGGTGAAAATTATATTTCTGAGTGATAAAGGTATCAGTCTGTCTGTCTGTCCGTTAAAAACTCTATAGAGCTTAGATTGTTTGTTATATTTACATGCCAACTCAAATAAAACTTATTTATAATTATTATTATTTATTGCCTGTCTGTCTGTTAGTCACAATTTTATGCAGTTTTTATATAGATGTTAGTTTTCATATTTGGTTTCTAAATCTGCTAAATGACTAGATATAATTTGCCTCTCCTGGTATGTAGTGCTATTATTTACTATTAACAAATTCTTTTGGTTCAATTGATTCATTGATCTTGACTATGTAAAGTATATTTCTGATATTTATAATAGCTATAATGGGGATGAAGTACTTAGATTCATACATTGCACTTGTGTGCAAGCTAAGGAAAGCATATTTCCATGAAGTCAAATATGCTTACTAATATGGTTGTCTTTCTGATACAATCTGGAATAGTCTATAATTTACCTGGAGGTGTGACTCTCAAGCTTGACTGACCAGAGTCATTTAAATATGGTTTTTGATTGGACAGCTGAGTTTGTTATTCAAAGCAATACACATTCATAGGTAAACAAAACAATGAACCAAACTTAGCTAGCAAACTAGATAATTTGTTTACAACATGCTAAGCCGAATCAGCTGTAAGAACAATTGTTTATTAATGCAGATGCAGTTGTAAGTTGTAATATTGTTATTCTTATAACTTCCTGCATTTTTAATTCACTTCATTGCAGTTGAGGAGTGATCCTTGTCAGGGGTCCCCATTTGAGTATATATCTTGTGAACTATGAGTGACAGGTTTATAAAACATTGCCTACAGTTGCATCTTGGGTTGAACCACAGTCTCCTGGAAAATTAGGTCTCCTATATTTTCTGCTTGATTGCCTTATATTTAATTTTAGGTCTGAATTCATTTCTTAATTTCAATGCATGGTAGGGGCATCTAAGATTGTTAATGCATCTTTGGTAGTAAGTCAGCATCCAGGCAAAATTAGTCACTTTTACTTTTTTGCATTATTGACTTACATTCAAGTTAACATCCAACATGTCCAAGTTCATATCTCAATCAAATGCTTAGGTTCGACTGACTAAACTTAACTTTTGGACAGAGCACCAGTATAAAAACCTTAAAGTACCTAAACCAAGGGAAATAAGGTTTCAAGCTGCAAAAGTGACAATCATTTGGTAGATTAAAAATTCTTTTGTGCTTTTGCTAGCATTGGCTTTCTTTACATGATAAAATAGATTACCAATCAGATTTAATAACTTTGTCATGATAGGCAAACTGGAATATGCAATTGTTTTCCATCTTTTTATACGGCCGGCTGCAAAAAAAATTGCAGTCGTATCATGGTATGGCCCAGTCGGTGTTGGCGTCTGTGCACAGCATAACTATGGTTTAAGTGGACAGATCATTTTCAAATTTTGGTATGAGGTTTCTTGGCACAAGCTTTAGCCTGGGTTTTAATTACAGGTTTCGTGCCCTGTCTGTTTTAGAAAAAGGGGCCAAAAAGGGGTAAAATTGGGTGTTTCTTGTGTCTGTGGACAGCATAACTTTGTGTTTAGTGGACGGATCATTTTTAAATTTTAGTATGATGTTTCTTGGCACATGCCTAAGCCTTGGTTATAATTTCATATTGCTGGCCCCGTCCAATTTAGAAAAAGGGACCAAAAAGGGTTAAATCGGGTGTATTCACATATTTGACTGTAGAATCTTTATTATTTATCGGATTTTGATGGGGTTTCTTTCAGTGTGCTCCTTAGCAAATTTCCAATCTGGAGTAAGCCAACGGATTTCACATTCATGAGATAAATGGGGCCCAAAAAGGGCAAATTTAAAAAAAAAAATATTTTTTCATATTTAGTCCGATTTTGATGCAATTTTTTGCAATGGATTCCTTACATAAAATTAATAGGGTGTTGCACCATTATATTTTTGATAACTTGTTTCCTTTCTGAACTATGAGGGCCAAAATTGCAAACATGCAGAAAACTTAATTTTCATCGGATTTAGATGGGATTTTTTTTATCTTTGGATTCCTCTAGTTGTAAGCTTCAGTAGTATGATAATGGATTTAGCATAGCTCTTTTCG
Organism: Modiolus philippinarum; assembly: GCA_002080025.1. Taxonomy (NCBI): domain Eukaryota; kingdom Metazoa; phylum Mollusca; class Bivalvia; order Mytilida; family Modiolidae; genus Modiolus; species Modiolus philippinarum. The sequence goes on from MJUU01049078.1 coordinate 168,895, forward strand.
TTTCCGAGATATAAGGGGTCAAAGGGGCAAAAATTGAAAATTTTTTAAATATGTTATTTTTCATCAAATTTTGATAGTATTTTTTTCATTGGGTTTCTCTTGATGTAAGCTTTCAGTTAGTAGTCAACAGATTTTGCATAGCTCTTATCTTTTTTAGAGCCCCGCATCAAGATGCGGGTGCCCTATAGTTTTCACTTTGTCTGTCCGTCTGTCAACAATTTTTTCCTCAAAGTTTTCTTGGCTTGTATAAGTGAGAATGATTTAAAATTTGGTCTGAAGCTTGAAAATGATGAGTTGTATTCGGTAAGCAATTTTCAAGTTTGTCGGTCTTCCACTTCCTGTTTGCCGAAACTTTGGTTTTTTTCACTATGAAGAAATTTTTCGTCACAGATTTCTTGGCTGCTACAACAGGGAATAATTTGAAATTTGATTTGGAGCTTGAAAATGATGAGTTGTATTGTGTAAGCGATTTTCAAGTTCATAGGGTAACCACTTCCTGTTTGCCGATACTTTGATTTTTTTTCTGTGAATGAAATTTTTGTAACAGATTTTTGGCTTCTATAATAGGGAGTGATTTTAAATTTGGTCTGAAGCTTGATAATAATAAGTTGTATTGTGTAAGCGATTTTCAAGTTCGTCGGGTATCCCCTTTCTGTTTGCCCATACTTTGATTTTTTTCTATGAACGAAATTTTCGTCACAGATTTCTTGGCTTCTACAATAGGGAATGATTTGAAATTTGGTCTGAAGCTTGGAAATGATGATTTGTATTGTGTGAGTGACTTAAATCAGCGAATTACTTTCTGTTTTGCTGGTACTTTGATTTTTTAACTTTAAATGACTTGATATTTAATAGTCTGAAACTAAGAAATGATATAGTTTGGTAAAACTTCAAGAAATCACTGTATCCAGCAAATTACTGTATCAACATATTAGTGTGTCAAACAGAATTTGAATTCACACTCATCAGATGTTTACTTTTGCCCAGAGTTTTAGGATAGAAATTGAGGGGCCTTTCAGACGAAGCCTGTTTCGACATGCTCTTGTTTATCCATAAGTGATCAAAAAGGTTGATTTTTCTCCCTAGTTTGTGTCCAGCTAATTACTCTGTCAAACTTCATTTTGTGTCCATCTAATTATTGTGTCAAGCTCTAATTTACTGTGTCCACATTCACTTTAAACTACACTTGTTCAAATTTCAATGGTCAACATGCTGCGGTCGTATCATGCTGCGCTCGGCGTAGCCCTTTATTTTCACATGTGTTCAAAACCAGTCCATATGCACATACAAATAGATGAAGTGTAATGTTATTGATTATTAAACTGGTTGATGGTTTATACATGTCATATAAGAATTTGGGAATATATCATTCTGTTCCTAGGTAACACGGCTGTCTGCAGGATATATACCCCTTAGATATGATAGTTTGAGGAAGATTGCATGACCATGTTACAATCAACAAGTAAAAAATTTTGTATTTATTATGCATGCTAATATAGGTATTTATTAGAGTTAATAACAATTGTTTGTTAATACAGATGCAGTTGTAACTTGTCTTATTGTTATTCTTAAAAAATTCTGCTTTTTTAGTTCACCTCAATGCAGTGGAGGGGTGATCCTTTTCAGGGGTCCCCATTTGAGTATATATCTTGAGAACTATGAGTGATAGGGTCATAAGACTTTGCATACAGTTGCATCTTGGATTGACTCACAGCCTCCTTGAAAATTAGATCTGAATTCATTTCTTAATTTCTGTGCATGGTAGGGGCATTTAACATTCATGTGAATGCATCTTTTGCAGTAAGGCGGCATCCAGACAAAATTAGTCACTCATACCTTTATTTTTGGCATTATTGACTTGCATTCAAGTTAACATCAAAGTTCATATCTCAATCCTCCTTCACCAAATGCTTTGGCCCGACTGACAAAACATACATTTTGGACAGTAATAAAAAAAAACTTAGTATCTAAACCACTGAAAATAAGGTTTCAGGCTACAAAAGTGACAATTATCCGTTAGATTAAAAACTTCATTGTGTTATTGCTAGCATTGCCTTCCGCTAGATGATAAAATAGACTACCACTCAGACGAAAGAATACTGCCATTCCAAACAGGAAGTTCAATACAAAAAGATGATATTTTGGTGGGTCTGATAAGCTGACTACCGGACCAAATGTTCACCAAATTGTAAATGTTTATGGTGAAACAATTACTGTGCATTGTACGAAGGATCATTTAACCTTGCATGTGCATGCATCATTTGCACTGTGTCAATCAGAGCATCAAGTCAAAACCTACATTTTGGGAATGCTTGACTTGCATTCAAGTTTGCCTCAGAATTCAATTGAATTGATACCTTGATGATAGAATAGTTAAGATACATCACAGACCAAATGAGCTGTCTACAAGTGTTGAATTTGGAGAAGTGTATACTTTTTACTCAACATATGTCATTGAAATCGCACACAAGGCCTATGACAAAGGGGGTGATCAAAGAATACTCTACAAATAATTGCATTCACCAAAACTACTGTAAACCGGGAAATTTTCGCGCCGTCTTTATTTCGCGGTAAATTGACAGGATTTTAGTTCACGCAGTTTTGAATTCGCGCTGCCAAATTGTTGACCATTAACTTCAATAATAGACAAGTATATTCGCGCCGTTTTATTTTCGAGCTTCCATTCCAAACGCGAAAATCGCGAAAATAAAACTGCCGCGAAAATTTCGCGGTTTACAGTAATTGAGGAAAACACACAAAACGAAAAATCTTCAGATTTCAGACCCAATCTCCAGCTAAAATTTTTCAAATCTCCAGTTTTCAGTTGACAGGTTTATCACATGTATGCAATTCTTAGTTGGATTCATCTTTTGCATTAGGTGAGCATGACTTTGACTTTCATTTGACTTTCATACTTACAAGTTACATTCAGTAGTATAGTTTACTTTTGAGTTATATCTTAGCCACTATACATTGTATGTTTATTTAACTTTGCATGTGCACGTAAATTTTGTTAGTGAAATGGGCATTGAATCAAAATTAAGGCCTTTTGACATACATTTTCTGCACGATTGGCTGTATTCTAGTATAAGTTTTTTTTTACATTATTATGCATTTTTGGCATAAGGTCATCATCCAGGCAAAATTAGGTCAAATGATCCATTCACTTTCAAGTTGACTTCTGAGTTAATTCATATTCTGGCATGATTATCTTAACCTTTCATATGCATGCACTCCTGTTGGTACCAAAATAAGGCTCTTGTGACCATGTGCCATAATATAATGAAATGAACTTTGTAATAGTTTGTAATACCTCATAGTAAGTTCAAGATGGTCCCTAGTATTGGTTTGAGCAGAATTCATTGCTAAAAGTCAAGTTGATGCTATATCGATTGATGTGGGATTATAAACAAACATGAAATTAACTGACAAAGTGTTTTTAGCTCGCCGGGACGAATGTCCAGAGAGCTATTGTCATACCCCCGGTGTCGGCATCGTCGGCGTCAGCAAAACTTTAACCTGGCTTGTGGAATTGAGACCTGAAGAGCTAGGATGTTGATATTTGGTATGTGACTTCCTTGTGATTAGAGCTTTCTTCTGGTACCATATTTGTAGACATTTTGACCTTGTCCTTGCCCTGAGGACAATTTTTGAAAAAACTTTAACCTTGCCTCTAGAAGGTAGGCTTTTAGCGGTAGGGTGTTTATATTTGGTATGTAACTTACTTATGATGAGAGCTTTCTAGTGGTACCATATTTGTAGACATTTTGACCTTGACCTTGCCCTGAGGGCAGTTTTTGAAAAACTTTAACCTTGCCCCTAGAAGGTAGTCTTTTAGTGGTAGGGTGTTCATATTTGGTATGTAACTTCCTGATGATGAGAGCTTTCTAGTAGTACCATATTTGTAGACATTTTGACCTTGACCTTGCCCTAAGGGCAATTTTTGAAAAACTTTTACCTTGCCTCTAGAAGGTAGGCTTTTAGTGGTAGGGTGTTCATATTTGGTATGTAACTTCGTATGATGAGAGCTTTTTAGCTCACCTGGCCAAAGGCCATGTGAGCTTTTGCCATCACTCGGCGTCCGTCCGTCGTCCGTCCGTCCGTTAACATTTGTTCAAAAATCTTCTCCTCTGAAACTACTGGGCCAATGCTAACCAAACTTGACCTGAATCATCACCAGGGTATGCACTTTCAAGTTTGTGATTTTTATTTCCGTAGACCAAACATGGCCGCTGTTACTAAAAATAGAACATAGGGGTAAATTGCATTTTTTTGCAAATAACTCAAAAACCATTACAGATATCAAAATTTTGACATCGGATAAAAATGATCAGCATGATGAGATATACCCTCTGTGCAATTTTGAAGAAAATCTGAAAACCCATCTCGGAGTTATGGCCCTTTTTCCGTGAAATTTTCAAAATTTTTGCATTTTTTATTTTTTATTTCCAAAAGTGTAACAGATAGAGGTCAAGTGTAAATTGCAAAAATGTTCAGCATACCAAGGTCTACCCACCCTGAAATTTTGAAGAAAATCCATAAAGCCTTGTAGGAGTTATTGCTCTTTTTTCACCGAATTTTTTAAATTTTCGTATATTTCATCTTTTATTTCCAAAACTATAGAAGATGAAGGTTAAGTGTAAATTGATGAAATGTTTGCCATGCTGTGGTGACTTCAAATGTGATGTTGAAAATTGTTCCTTGACCGCCATTTTCAAAATGGCCGCCAAAAAAGGCGGGAAAATTCAACATTGTCCGATTTCAATGCAATTTGGTTTCCAAATAGATATTGATGTTTCGACTTCAAAACCTGTGTTTGATTGTTTGTTAACCGCCATTTTCAAAATGGCCGCCAATAAAGGCGGGAAAATTCAACATTGTCCGATTTCATTGAAATTTGGTTTCCAAATAGATATTGATGTTGCTAATTCAAAACCGGTGTTGCAAATTGTTTGTTGACCGCCATTTTCAAAATGGCCGCCAAAAAAGGCGGGAAAATTCAACATTGTCCGATTTCAATGACATTTGGTTTCCAAATTGGTCTTGATGTGGTAACTTCAAAACTGATGTTAAAAATTGTTCGTTGACCGCCATTTTTAAAATGGCCGCCAGAAAAGGCGGGAAAATTCAACATTGTCTGATTTCATTGAAATTTGATTTCCAAGTAGATATTGATGTTGCGACTACAAAACCGATGTTGAAAATTGTTTGTTGACTGCCATTTACAAAATGACATCTCGACTTCAAAACTGGTGTCGAAAGTGGTCCTTAGCAAGAACGTTTTTTGTCAAAAAAGCCCAACAAAGAAATATAGTAAAACATGATCAGACTTTAAAAACAGTTCAAGATATTGGAGGTATTTGAGCTACGAAAGTTTGAGAAACTGAAGATCAACTGTATAACTTACAATGTTACCTTGATTGTGGCAACTGAAAGCCAGGTGAGGGATACAGGCTCCTGGGAGCCTCTGGTTTGTAGACATTTTGACCTTGACCTTGCCCTGAGGGCAATTTTTGAAAAAAAAGGGTGTTCATATTTGATATGTAACTTCCTTATGATGAGAGCTTTCTCCTGGTACCATATTTGTAGACATTTTGACCTTGACCTTGCCCTGAGGGCAATTAATTTTAAAAACTTTAACTTTGCTTCTTGAATTAAGTTTGTCAGTGGTTGAGTGTTCATATTTGGTATGTGACGTTCTTTTGATGAGAGCTTTCTGATGGTACCGTAGTTGTAGACATTTTGACCTTGACGTTGCCCTTAGGGCAATTTTTTAAAAAAACTTTAAACTTGCTTCTAGAATTAAGTTGTTTAATGGTAGGGTGTTTATATTTGATATGTGACTTTCTTGTGAAGAGAGCTTTATATTACTTTTGAATTTATTGTGCATTGAGGTTACTAGAATCCCCGGCGAGCTATGTTGTCTTCTGACAACTCTTGTTTACATCAGTGTCATCTATTGCTGACAAAAAGACAAATAGAAAATGTAGACAATCACAGCATTTTAACAAACACAGACACTTTTCTAGTCAGTGGCAAGAAAAATTGTCATAATAATATTCTGAGATATGGGCATTATATAAACAGGCGGTAAGAGTAACCTTTTGAAATTACAAAAAAATAATAAGTGTGTATCTATATGAGAACAAGTACACCATTACAACTGAAATAAAGAGAGCACATACATCTTATATACAGGTAATTTTTTTACACACTGCACATGCTGTAGGAGAGACAAACTCAAGTCATAAATAAACAATGAAACAATATGGAGTAAATATCAAGTTAGGGCCAAGCAACAATCACTAAAAGTAAATCAAAGTATTGCTATGTACCTCAGGCAGTTGGACAGAAAATAACACGATTATGATCATAGTCAACCAATACTTTTTTTCCTGAAGTAAAAAACACAACCAGTTATGAATTTTCTGTTCTGATACGCTGAATAAAATATGTGTGGCAATAATCATTTGATACACTGTATAAAATAGCTAAATATTTGGACATACACTCGAACTTCAATAGTTTGAACACCAAAGGGACTGATGAAAACAGTTCGAGCCATAGGGTTGTTCGAGATATCGAGGGCAAACTATGTTTAAATTTGAACCAAGGGACCATAAAAAGGGTTCGAGGTATCCATGGTGTTTGAGTTATTGCAGTTCGAGCCATCGAAGTTCTACTGTATATGAGTTTTTGTTTGACTACATAGTGTATTAGGTTTATTAAAAAAATCATTTGAATGCATGATATATACATTCTCATATTAATATATATTTTTATACGACCGCAAAAAATTTGCGGTCGTATTATGGTATGGCGCTGGCGTCGGCGTCGGCGTCTGTGGACAGCATAACTTTGGTTCTAGTGAACGGATTGTTACCAAATTTTAGCATGATGTTTGTTGGCACAAGTTTAAGCCCGGGTTTTAATTTCGCGTTCCCTGCCCAACCCGTTTTTGAAAAAGAGGCAAAAAAGGGGCCAAAAAGGGGTTAAATTAGGTATTTTCGTGTCTGTGGACAGCATAACTTTGGTTCTAGTGGACGGATTGTTTTCAGATCTTAGTATGATGTTTCTTGGAACATTCTTGAGAAACTTTTTTTTCCTTTAGTTTTTGGCCCCACCCATTTCAGAATTAGGGACCAAAAAAGGGTTAAATTGGGTGTTTTCACATATTTGACTGTAGAATCTTTATTATTTATTGGATTTTGATGGGGTTTGTTTCAGTGTGCTCCTGAGGAAATTTCCAATCTGGGGTATGCCAACGGATTTCACGTAGGATGTACCGCTCACGAGATAAATGGGGCCCAACAGGGGCTAATCTCAAAAAAATTATTTTTTTTTAATTTTAAGTCCGATTTTGATGCAGTTTTTATACCCTGCCACACGAAGTGGCAAGGTATTATGTGATACCAACAGTCGTGTGTCCGTCCGTCTGTCTGTCTGTCCGTCCGTCTGTCCGTCCGTCCCCCGAAGGTTTCCGACCGATAACTTGTGAACGAAATAACACAAGGTCTTCAAACTTGGTATGCAAGTTGTTTACCACAAAACTCAGGTCACGTTCGATTTTGGGTTCTGAGGTCCAAGGGGTTCTGGAGTTATGCCCCTTGAAACTTTGTTTTTTTTTAATTTTAGGGTTTCCGACTGATAACTTTTGAACGAAATGACACATGGTCTTCAAACTTGGTATGTAAATTGTTTATCACAAAACTCAGGTCAACTATGATTTTGGGTTCAAATGTCCAAGGGGTTCTGAAGTACTGGCCCTTGAAACTTTGAAATTTTGCAAATTTTAGGGTTTCCGATTGATAACTTGTGAACGAAATAACACAAGGTCTACAAATTTGGTATGCAAGTTCTTTACCACAAAACTCAGGTCAAGTTCGATTTTGGGTTCCGAGGTCCAAGGGGTTCTGGAGTTATGCCCCTTTAAACTTTGACATTTTGCGAATTTTAGGGTTTCCGACTGATAACTTGTGAACGAAATAACACAAGATCTTCAAACTTGGTATGTAAATTGTTTACCACAAAACTCAAGTCAGGTTCGATTTTGGGTTCCGAGGTCCAAGGGGTTCTGGAGTTGTGCCCCTTGAAACTTTGAAATTTTGCAAATTTTCGGGTTTTTTACTCATAACTTGTGGATGAAATAACATACTGTCTTTAAACATTGTATGTAAATTGTTTACCACAAAACACAGGCCAAATATAATTTTTTTGTTTCAGCGGTACACATCGGTGTGGAGTTATGCCCCTTTTAACTAAGAAATTTTGTGAAACTTGGCGGGGTATCATGTAATCCACCATTCCTATTTTTTTCAATGGATTCCTTGTGAAAAATTAATATGGCACTCAGCTTTTAGATTTTTGTTACTTGGTTCCTTTCCCAGCTATGAGGGGCCGAAGGGGCCAAAATTGCGAATTTGCAGATTATGTAGAATTTCTATTTTTCATCGGATTTCAATGGGATTTTTTTCTTTGGATTCTCCTTGATCTAAGCTTTCAGAGGTATGTCAACGGAATTGTCGTAGCTCTTACCGTTTCCGAACTACAAGGGGTCAAAGGGGCCAAAATTGCAATTTTTCTAAATATGTCAAATCTTAATTTTTCATCGGATTTCAATGGGATTTTTTCTTTGGATTCCTCTTGATCTAAGCTTTCAGTAGTATGTCAATGGATTTGGCGTAGCTCTTACCGTTTCTGAGCCACTAGGGTCAAAGGGGCCAAAATTGCAATTTTTCTAAATATGTCAAATCTTTATTTTTCATCGGATTTCGATGGGATTTTTTCTTTGGATTCCTCTTGAAATAAGCTTTCAGAGGTATGTCAACGGATTTGGCGTGGCATATACCGTTTCCGAGCTACAAGGGGTCAAAGGGGCAAAAATTGCAATTTTTCTAAATGTCAAATCTTTATTTTTCATCGGATTTTGATGGAATTTTTTTCTTTGGATTCCTCTTGATCTAAGCTTTCAGTAGTATGCAAAGGATTTGGCGTAGCTCTTACCTATTCCGAGCTACAAAGGGTCAAAGGGGCCAAAATTGCAATTTTTCTAAATATGTCAAATCTTTATTTTTCATCAGATTTCAATTGATTTTTTTCTTATTTCTATGGATGTAAAGTGTTAGTTGATAGTAACATATTTTGCATAGCTCTTACATTTTTTTATCAATAAGTAATCAAAAGGGTTGATTTTTCCGTAGTTTGTTTCCAGCTAATAACTGTGTCAAGCTTCTTTTTGTGTCAGGCTCTTTACTGTGTCCACAGTAGTATATATGTGGTTTTCAAGTCTTATTTGTCGAGGTGCCTGTCGAGGTGCTATTGTAGTAATACTATATCTCATCTCGTATTTGTCGAGGTGCTGTCGAGGTGCTATGAGTGTTGACCTTTGGCCTTGCCATATGTGTCTCGCCTTTAGCTTTGGTCTCCCCTAACCCTAACATTAAACCTACCTTTTAGTTGTAGTGTTGTTGGACCATTAGTAATGTTGTTTTTATTCAAATTTACAGCGACTTACTCGAAATCCTATTTGTTCTGTAGTGTCTCCCTTTTCCTTTGTGAAAAGGAGAGCGTTTCTTTCAAAGTGATAGCAAGTCATTAAATAGGATCACAAATTCTAAGTTCTTGGAGGTCACTCTGTGTTTTCCAGGCTTGTGACTGGCTATCCAATAGGATAGGCCGCATTACCCTCCCTCCGTCCCATTTGTTTTAAGCTATAGGTAGTGCTCTAATTTTGTTGATGTAGAATGTTACATTAGTAAGCAGATGTATAGTCCATTTCGTGTTCGGTCTCTGTTGTCTTATGTATTCCAAAAGATCTTGTCGGTCTACTTCATCATTTGTATCCTTAATAAGCATCGGCGCATCAAAGTATCTGCTGT
>MJUU01049079.1:1853-31653 GCA_002080025.1 Modiolus philippinarum
TGTGTGCCAGCCATGAGATCTCCATTGAGAACTTTTTCTTGATCGTTCCTCAACCATAGAGGAATTTTACGGCCCTTGCAAGGCTTCATCTTGTCATGGTTTACATTGAATATAACCTTTTTGAGTTTCACCTTGTACAGGTACGGTGTTTTTCTCTGTACCATCATTCCAAGCCGCCAGGGTGACATGAGCTTTTTAGCTTTACCTTTTGGTTTTGCGTCATGCAAAACGTAGACTAAATCACTAGGCTTATATTGCTTTTCGGGCCTTAGCGCATCAAAGTCTCTTTTCATCTAAGCCTGTTTAATCTGGAGAGTTTTCCTAGCTATTTCATGAGATTTTCTGATAACACTCTCGAGCTCGACTATTTATTGTTCTGGAACTGTACTGTCCCACGGAGCTAAGAGTAATTGTACAACATAAAATACTGTGGTCTAATTGGTCATAACAAACAAGAATAGCATGTTGTCAAAAAACTGTAAATTGTGTCTGTAAGGCACATGTATGATGCCCCCGCGGCCATCGAACGGATTGTAATTACACTCGCTTCCTATGGTGCCGTGGATTCTATGATACCGTAGTATTTCCCATTTCCCTTAATTACGTCATAACGATTGCCATCTATTGTCGGTAAATTTTTGGAAAACGAAAACAAAATCTATTTTCAACGTTCGCTAAAAGCAAACGTCAAGATGCCATTTTGGAATGCTATGGTATATCAAGTATTACAAACTGCACCTGCATTGCCTCCGATACAATTTTTTTTTCACTGCAGGTGAAGTGAAACTGGTGTGTTTAATTCCAAAAGGAGGCTGAATAGAAATCCTATCGCAATTTATAGAATTTTGCCGCCACTGAAAAAGTATGCAAAGATTTAAGGAATAAAAATGGAGTAAATACAAATTTCGAATTTTAAGCCTTATTTTCGTGTATTTATACAGCCACATCTGCATCAAAAATATATTGTTAACCTTAAAATGTGGAACATGTGAACAAAAATACAGAAAAACGAATGGTGTAAATGATAAAAAAAAATAAATAAAAAAATACCCGGGTTCTTTAACGTGCAGGAAGCGTGGCACTTCTTCCAACACACGAACCTGAGTTTACATGGGTTGTGTATTAATTCATCCCGCACAGCCACGGACTGGGTCCTATTTCTATACCCCGTGGTTCCCTCGGGGTCAGCCGATTACGTATTCAAATAAATTACAAAAGAGTATCTGATTTTCTTTACTCTTACTTTAAACCTGCAAAATTTCAACAAAGTAGACCGTACAATAAAGATATATTTGATTGATGAATAACATTTTGTAGGTTGATTCTTTGGTAAGGGGTACAAATTTTATACAACTTGAGATCTTTTTTTCATGCTTAAAACCCTGCCTGTGAACCTAAGCAGACGGAATTTGACAAATTGTCATAACCATGAACGATAAAATCAGGGGTCTGATGAAGAGCGAGTAAAGAATGTTATCTTGTGGAATGATAAAGACTTCAGATTACATTATTAGTTGCAAATTAAATGAGTCAAGATCAAATTTAACAAAATTGTTCATGCCATTTCAGAAATAAATCTTGTATATACTTTTGAGTAAATTTCTTTGTTCTTAATATTAATATTTCTGCACTGTAGTGATTTTTTTTAATTCTAGATTCTTATGGGTAGGCTTATGCTGGATTATAGATATGGCCACTTGATTGCTTAGTTACAGTTAAAGGTCTAATGTTAAATATTTTGGCTGTATCAGGACTCCTTTTTGCTATGACCCTAAACTCTTACTTTGATGACCTTTGACCTTGAGCTCAAATTGAAGGTCTCTTTGTACTGATTTATTTATTATACTACTTGACTATACTATCTGTAAAGGTTTAAAAGTTATATGTAAAAAAAAATATTTTCTGAAACGCGTCGAGGCCAAAAACTCTCCAGGGAGCCATCAGAGCTTCGGTCAAAAGGAAACAAACGTAACCCTGAATATGTTGAAAATTTTTGATGACATACTTTTTTAGCCATTTAATACGATTTCCCAGTTTATCCCCTAACAAGATCAAAGGTAAAGGTCACCGATTTCCTTCAATTAAAAAAACAGGAAAACAGCAAACACCTACAATGGCCAGGAACTACAATCACATGCCACAATTTACAAGCAAACTGCACCAGAACCCTGTACTCAAATCGAAGATCAGAGGAAACAACTAATATTCTTTAATATACATTGCTCGGATCTTTAGACAAGTAATCAGTTGAAACAGGAAACAGAACCGTTCCATCCAGTAGGCCAGTACTTAGACAATAACAGCAAAAAAAAATAATATAATAACATAAAGAAGGCTTTCTATGTTTTATTTAACATGTCTTCCAATAAACTGCCATATCTTCCTGATCATGTTTTACCATATCTCTTTGTTGAGCTTTCTAGACAAAAAACGTTCTTGCAAAGGACCACTTTCGACACCAGTTTTGAAGTCGAGACATCATTGGCGGTCAACAACAATTTTTAACACCATATTTTTAATAACGACATCAATAAGAAAAAGAAGGGAAACGGGGAATGTGTCAAAGAGACAACGACCCTAAGGGGAGCAATAACAATCAATATCTATTTGGAAACCATATTTCATTGAAATAGGAAAATGTTAAATTTCCCTGCCCTTTTGGCAGCCATTTGAAAATGCCAGTCAACAAACAATTTTCAACACCCGTTTTGAAGTAGCGACATCCCTATCTATTTGGTAACCCAATTTCATTGAAATCAGACAATGTTGCATTTTCCCGCCCATTTTGAAAACGACGGTCAAAGAAGAATGTTCAACGCCGGTTTTTAAGTTGCCACCGCATGGCAAACATTTTGTCAATTTACACTCAACCTTTTTCTTCAATAGTTTTGGAAATAAAAGAAAAAATACGAAATTTTTTTAAATTCTGTGAAAAAAGGACAATAACACCTACAAGGGTTTTTGGATTTTCTTCCAAATTTCAGGTGGGTAGATTTTGATATGCTGAACATTTTTGCAATTAACACTTGACCTCTATCTGTTACACTTTTTGAAATGAAAAATAAAAAATGCAAAAATTGTGAAAATTTCACGGAAAGGGCTATAAAGATGGGTTTTCAGATTTTCTTCAAAATTGCACAGTACTGTATATCTCATCATACTGATCATTTTAACTTGTGTCAGATTTTTTTTTATATCTGTAACTGTTTTCGAGTTATTGGCCAAAAACTCCAATTTACCCCCATGTTCAATTTTTAGCAACGGCGGCTATGTTGTTCGACCTGCCGCCTAATCGAACATACTTTTGAGAAGCCATACTCTGGTGATGATTCAGCCCAAGTTTGGTTACATATAGCCCATTGATTTCAGAGAGAGTTTTTTTGAAATTGTTGACAGACCAGGATTGCCACTCTTTTCATCATCTGAAATTCAATTTCTAAGGTTTTTCAAGGATTTGTACAATATGTCAAGGATTAAAAAAATAAAAAATTGTGAGATTTTAAGATGGTCAATCACTTAACTTAATAAAAAAACAACGAAAGGATATGGATCAATGCACATCACAAAATCTCAACAAATGCATGTATTAATAATTTATGTAAACAATCCGTGCTCTTCATTTGAGGTGTTGCTTAATTTTTTCTACATTGTGCGAGACCACTGATTTCGGAAGACATCTGCTTTTATAACTGATGATATGTCTGTTTGAAGTTGAATTAAAAAAATCCCAACGGTAGACTTTTCTCATTTTTTTAAATATTTTTTACCCTAAGATCAAGTCAAATCTGGTGCGATTTTTTTTTTCAAATTTCGTTATAAAGAACAAATACGGGACAATAATGGTGGTCTCGTGCTCAGACCTGTTAACCTCTTTTTAACCAGTATGAGTATTCAAGCAGAAATGTGTCCGTAATCATCCTATTTTGAGAATGTTTTCTGGTATATAAAACAAAAGTGATGTATTACATAATTTTTTTTCAGATCAGCTATGGAGATCATTTCGACAATTTTATCCACTGTTTTTTTTTTTCAACAACATTGTTTTGATTGACTGATCGAGTTTTACCAGAGACATATAGATACATGTCTCTGGTTTTACGTCCAGTGAGCAATATTACAGCTATATATAGATGAAAACAAAATAATTCAAAATTAATATTTAAATTAAAAGGAAATGTGTAGGGGCAGGAAATTTAGCCTTCCATACCCCCCTGGTGGGTTTTCTCTTATACGAGAAATATAGAAGGGGTATTTCAACTGCTTACGACAAAGCGTTTTCCACAAAGTCTGTCTACTATGGTTTGCGGTCACGCTTTCTGTGCTATAATCTGTCTACCCCATTGCCACTGGAAACATAGTGATAAAATGGGTAGGGGCAGGAAATTAAGCCTTCAATGCGACCCCTATAGCGACTCTGCCCTCTACGAGGAAATTAAGCCTTCCATGCGACCCCTAGCGAGACTGCCTTTCTACGAGAAATATAAATGGGGTCAAACTAATCAATTCAAATAAAATATAAGTACAACAAAAAAAAAATATGAAGAAGGAATTGATAAATAGGGCAGCGAGTTTTGATCGACACTGAAAAATGGGTAGGGACAGGAAATTTAGCCTTCCTTCTATACGACCCCAGTGGGTCTGCTCTAGTACTAGAAAAATAGATGGGGTCTTTATACATTTGCACTCAGTTTGTTTCGTATAGTTTGTTTGCTTTTCGAATTTGAACTGAAGACCCCGCATAGACAGAGCATTTCGCTACCCATAACCTGGGGAGGCGACCAGCAGCATTGTTTGACAAAGACATATAAACTGTACGCTTTAAGGAACGTTGTTTTTCTATCGGAAGCTTCTGTTTTACAGTAATTGCCCAATTTCGGGAAATAGGTATGTTTCATTTCCAGGTTTCTGAGTGAATATATGCAATATGAATCCATACTGCGTATTTTTACTTGAAAATCCGTAAAAAATACGGAAAATCTGTAATGGTAAACACCTCTGCGTGCTGGATGTTTCCCAAACCAATGATTTGACTAACTTCATAAATTAGGGAGGTTCATTGCATTTTTTAATTTAAATTCAATCCACCATTAGCTAAACTTGCCTGCCTGAACATAGTCGAGAATAAGCTGTCATGAGTTCATCTAGGATTTGCCTTGGTCTTTTTATCCTATTCGACTCCAACTTGTATTGTCACTTTTATTTGCTGACCAATACATGTACGTCATTTGCCTTGTTAGTTGAACTTCAACTCAGAACTATAAAAAAAACGCTTTCGACAAGCGCATCAGATCGAGATGTACAACACCTGTCAGATTGCCTCCCCCCTTTAAGTTCGTCCTTTTAAAGTTTGTCTCCATTAATATCGTTAAGAGAAGAGTTACTTTTATTTAATGTCGGTGAATTCACATCATGTGAACAACTGAACAATCACCATTAACTTTACGATCTTTTAACTGACGGCTATTTAATTGCGACGTATGTCATGGGCGTTAAAGGGAAGTTCGTTTTTCAAGGATTTTTGTTATTTTTCACATTTTCCCGGGTATATCCCGTCCGGGAGCACCTAAAACGAAAATCCCGGGTTTTCCCCGTTTTCCCGGGTGTATGGCAACCCTGACAGACGGACGGACGCATAGTGATGACAAAAGCTCACATGGCCTTTTAGCCCAGGTGAGCTAAAGTTTGTCCGTTATTATTTGCAAGAGATATGAAATAAATGAGTTGCTGATTTAGAAATAATGTACTATCAATATTTATATGAACTTCTTTATCTGAAATTTGAAAATATCCAGTTTGTCTTATCATTTCTCTAACTGGTACCTCTTCTTCATTTCGGATACTGCTCTTTGCAGTGCCAGTCGAACAGGTTGTATTTTCATCTACATGTATTGACCTACCTTGTGCCACATCCATAAAGTGTTTCTTGACATGAAGAAAAAAATGTTCTCTTACAGGCACGTCGTTTACACAGCGTGTGTGGGGCAATAGTTACAATTTCATCAACATGTATTGACCTACCTTGTACCACATCCATAAAGTGTTTCTTGACCTGAAGAAAAAATGTTCTTTTACAGGCACGTCGTTTACTCAGCGTGTGTGGGGCAATAGTTACAATTTCACTCGTAAATGAATTAGGAAGGAAAAGGACCACTGGAGAAGCATTATGTTATGGTGCAGGCAAAGAAGGTTCCCCTGCCTTCACTTCCCCAAACAAACAAAATTACAAATTTGGCAGAGCCAGAAAACAAAACCTAAATTCATTGAAAGAGTAAACAACAAATGTAGCATATGTAGTTATATTGATAGTGCTTCAGATAAAGTTCTTAGAAAGAAAAAAGGAAGAAAGAATGCAGTATGGTTAGGGTGTGACAAAGATGGATGTGATTATTTGACACATGCATTTTTTTTTAAATGTCCAGGTGCCATGTGTGGAAAGGATGAGGACCATAGAGTTTCTATGTCCTCAGCACAAGCAATCCATAATTTGAGGATCATAATGGACGCAGCTGATGAATATGCCAGATCCTGGATCAAGCGTGAATCTTAAGTTGATGACATCAACACACTACCAGAGTGGGTAAAAACTATCCGGTCTTTATATATAAATTGAGAAACTGCGTACAGAATACATCCAAATTTATCTTCAAAGACTGTCACGCTGTATCTTGTCATACATCCCTTCACGAAATGTATGTTGTCGTTCCAGCAGACAAAGCCACAAGCAATGTTGTTTTTGTGTGTAGAAAACACTATTATGATTGTCTAATACAAGAACTTGGCGTAGATAATAGTTAGGATATCCCACATACCAAAACTATAGATTAAGATGAAATCATGGCGAATCATAAATCGTTTAGGGACTGACCATTTAACTTGGAGGGGGGGGGGGCTATGGTTTTTTTCTAAAAAAACTATTTTGGATCTGATTTTATGTGAAAAAAATATTTTGGCTGCCAAAATGATGAAAAAAAATTTTCTGAATGAGGCTTTCTGCCCCAAAAAATAATGTTAATTTTGAAAAAAAATATTTTGTTGATACGCGTGCAAAAAATAAATAATTTGTTTCGCGCGAAGCGCGAAAAAAAATTTTCTGTCCAGAAAAAAAAACCATAACCCCCCCCCCCTTCAGGTTAAATGGTCGGTCCCTTATGGAGTCATTAAACATTTCTACCAACGACAAATCTAATTATTTGCCTGGTTTGTACTGGGCACCCAAACTTCACAAGTGCCCGTACAAACAACGATACATTGGCGGCTCTTCTAATTGTTCTACTAAAGAACTGTCCATTATCCTAACTAAGATATTGACTGCCGTGAAAGAAGGCCAGCAAAAATACTGTGATACTGTTTATTCACGTAGTAGCATCAATCATATGTGGATATTCAAAAATTCAAAAGATCTCCTGAACAACTTGAAAACCCGGTCCCTTTCAAAGATCCACTCGTTGAAAACATTCGCGATTTTTCTACACTCTTTACTACTCTTCCCCATTCAAAATTGGAAAGTCGTTTGAATGATCTTATCAAGAACGCATTTTCAGCACATGAATTTATGACAAGAGAGACGATTTCAATTTTGATATTGTAAACTTTCCACACCTCGACAGTAATATTCCGTCTCCCCAGCGTATTGAGTATATATTTCTCAATTTATTCGTTACGCTAGAGCATTAAGTCACTATCAGGATTTTTTGAAACGACACAGGTGTTTAATTCGTAAAGCTTTTAAATCAGGGTTTCGGTAAATGCAGATTTCTAGTTTTTCTCAAGATTTTTTTTGGACGATATCCAGATTTGAATGATAAATATTCAATTCCTAGTACCAATTTTATTGAAGAAAGTTTTGCTTGAGTTTTGGCTTCTTCTTAGAAAGTTTTAGTATGACTTGTGCGCCGAGCGACAAAAACTTTTTACCTGTAGAAGACAAGGCTTGTACATCGAACGACAAATACACTTCACCTGTCAGGAATAGTGTGTTTTCACGCGCATCATAATTTGGTGAAGTTCCCGGATGCGCGGCCATATTGGAGATATCACATTGTAAACAAAACACACGTGCATCATCTGAGAAGATCGATAAGCAACTCTTATGTTGTGTATTTAGATAGCCTAAGTCATTTTTGGGTTCTTAATACTATACACTAACAAAAAATAAAGTACGTCTTGTTTCTATAATACATTTACTAAAACTAATCATATGTTGACTTTACAATTCATGCTAAAGAAAGAGGATAGATGCTGTGATATAAACCAGATGTTAACTTTCTCACGAGTACGGATTCTACTAATCTGTTTACAAAATGATATATGTTTATTGGAACTGTCAAGTTAACTGTTCATTCAGATAATGAGATTAATTATGTTCTTTGATAAACTAAGTATTTGATATGAATGTCAATACACTATATTTCCTCCCTGCTAAATCCAGATGTCCACATAATAAATGAATGAAAATAAATGAATGAAATAATCACGCTTGAGAAGATAAAGATAAGAAGATAGACCATGCAATTTACAATATTTATATCCATTACATGCACACTCAGACGTCTGTCTGATATGACTTTACGAGGGTTATTGTGCCTCATTAAGTAAAGCCATAATGTCCTAATCATGCACACTTATTTTTCTTCTTTAAGTCTTTTCGGTGGTCTTCTCTCACGTTTGGGATAACGGTGTGGAACTGGAGGATTAACTGTTTCATTAATGTTCTCATTTACAACTGATTGTTCTGGTATAACATTGTCATAGATATTATCTGGTATTTGTACAGTTTGTTTCATACTGGATGATTTCAATTGTTCAGTATGTCTTCTCCATGATTGTCCTCTATCGGTGTCTACTTTATACATCAACGGTCCTTCACGTTCGCTAATAACACCTGATACCCATGGTGTATTTCCTCTATAGTCTCTAGCAATTACTCTTTCTCCTATTTCGAATTGTCTTTCCTTCTTCCCTGATCGAATTTCACATGCCTTGTCTTGGTTGTATCGGACAGTATTTCTTATGTTCGGTTTTAACAAGTGAAGTCTTGATTTTAATTCCCTTCCTAGAAATAATCTTGATGGTGTCTCCTGTGTTGTAGAGTGTGGCGTCTGCCTATAAGTTAACAAAAAGTTCGCCAATTTCTTGTTAGAGTCTCCATTTTCAATTTTCATTGCTTTCATTGAGTTTTTAAATGTTTGTATGAATCTTTCAGCTAGTCCGTTCGTTGCTGGATGATACGGCGCTGATTTGGTGTGCTTTATTCCATTTGATTTCATGAATGTTGAAAATTCTTCAGACGTGAAAGTCGGTCCATTATCGCTGACTACTTGGGCTGGAACTCCATATCTACCGAATAATAATCTCATGATATTGATGGTACTACTTGCATTGATTGTTTTCGTTTCGAATACTACTGGCCACTTACTGTGTGCATCTACTAATACGAAAAACATTTTGTTCATAAATGGCCCTGCAAAGTCTATATGAACTCGTTGCCATGGGGTTTCTGGCCACTCCCATGGATGTAAGGGCGCAACTGAAGGTGATTTTTGTGTCGTCTGACACCCTGCACAATGTTTAACTAAATTTTCTATGTCACTGTCAATTCCGGGCCACCACACGTGACTCCTTGCTAATGCTTTCATTCTTACTACTCCAGGATGACTGCTATGAAGCAAATCCAGAACTTGTGATTTGTATTTCTCAGGAATTATAACTCTAATTCCCCATAATAAGCAATCTTGACTTACAGTAATTTCATTTCTTCGGTTGTAGTACGGTTTCAGCGCTGGATTGTCACTGTTTTCCCAACCATTCATAGTTTGGTTTAGCACGGCTGCTAGTACTTTGTCCTTCCTTGTTTCTCGCCTAATTTCATTAGCTGTGACGGGTAGGTCTTCAAGTTGTGAAATATGTAGAATTTCATCAGCGTCTTTCATTACTGCACTCTGATAGTTAACAGGTAGTCTCGATAATGCATCGGCATTTGTATGCTGCTTTGTACTTTTATATTCAATATTGTAATTGAACTCTGACAGAAATATGGCATAACGTTGTAAGCGAGATGCAGTCGTTACTGGCATTGACTTTTCTGGGTGAAATATCGTTGTTAATGGCTGATGGTCAGTTATCAAAGTAAATTTCTTACCGTATAGATAAATCTGAAATTTCTTTACACCCCAAACTATTCCAAGAGCTTCTTTCTGAATTTGTGCATAGTTCTGTTCTGCCTTTGTTAAACTCCGTGAAGCAAACGCTATCGGTCGTTCAGACCCATCTGGCATAACGTGTGACAAAATTGCAGAAATTCCAACAGGTGATGCGTCACAGGCTAATCTCACTGGTAGATCAGGGTTGTAATGTGTCAATACTTCATCTGATGTTATCATTGTCTTAATCTTAGCAAATGCTCGATCACAGTCCTGTGTCCAATGCCACTTAGTATTTCCAAGAAGTTGATTAAGCGGTTTTAATACAGTTGATGAATCT
The DNA here is from genome assembly GCA_002080025.1 of Modiolus philippinarum. Classification (NCBI taxonomy): domain Eukaryota; kingdom Metazoa; phylum Mollusca; class Bivalvia; order Mytilida; family Modiolidae; genus Modiolus; species Modiolus philippinarum. Next base: position 12,333 of record MJUU01049079.1, read on the forward strand.
GGTAAGAATTTGTGGTAATAATTCACTAAACCCAAGAATGCACGCAATTCCTTTACATTTTTGGGAATAGGGCTGTCCATAACTGCTTGCACCTTATCTGATGTTTTTCTCAGTCCTTCTGAGCTGATTTCATGTCCACAATAAACTACTTTGTCCTTCATGAAAAAGCATTTGTCCATATTTGCACGCAATCCAAAATTCTGAAGTCTCTGAAGTACATTACGTAGATTCTGAAGATGTATATCGTCATTTGTTCCGGTGATTATCATGTCATCTAGCATACATTGAACTCCTTCAAGTCCGTTGAGTATTTGGTCCATTGTCTTTTGCCATAAAGCTGGGGCTGACGCTATTCCATATGTAAGTCTGTTATAGCGGTACAGTCCTTTATGTGTGGTGATCGTTGTTAACGGTTTAGATTCGTCGTCCAACTCCAGATTCAAATATGCCTGACGAAGGTCCAATTTGGTGAATTTTTGTCCTCCGGCCAGAATAGCGAATATTTCATCAATTCTTGGAAGTGGATACTGATCAATTTCCAACATTGAATTAACGGTAGATTTAAAATCTCCACATACACGCACAGAACCATTTGGTTTCATTACTGGCACAATCGGTGATGCCCACGGACTTGTATCAACTTTTGACAATATTCCCTCCTTTTCTAACTTTGCTAATTCACGTTCCACTTGAGGTTTTATAGAAAAGGGAACAGGTCTGGCTTTTAAGAATTTTGGAACGGCATTTTCCTTAAATTTTAACTTTGCTTTTATGTCAGCAACACATCCTATTTCATTTCTGAATACATTTGAATATTCTTTTAGCAATAAATCTAATTTCTCATTTGTATTGCCAGACACTGATAATTTATTTATCCACTTTAAATTTTTCCAATCAAGATTTATTTTCTTCAGCCACTCTCGGCCAAACAATGCCGGCCCAACATTTTTCACTACATATAATTTCAACATTTCACATTGCCCATTATATTTAACTTGCACATTCATATATCCTTCGGGAATTAATAATTCACCTGAATATGTTTTCAACTTAATTTTAGCACATTCTAGCTTTTCACTTTCAAAATACTTTTCATAATCTGACACTGAAATGACGGACACAGCTGACCCTGTGTCTAGCTCCATTTTAATTTCTTTGCCATTAACATTTGGTGTAATCCAAATTGAATCATGTGTACCTTGACGTTTCACACAATATATTCCAAATTGATCATTGTCATCATCACTGTATTGCTCATTTTCTAATGAATGCACTTTCTTATTCGGCTTAAAATTTCCACTTTTACTTGCCCGACAAGCTTTACGAATATGCCCCTCTTTATTACAATTATGACACACGGCATCCTTAAATTTACAATTTTCTGCTCTATGATTACTGCCATTACATCGGTAACATGTGTATTTCGGCCTTTCCATATATTTCGGCTTTTCCGTCGTCTGCGGAGGCAATCATCTTTGACGGCTGATCCTGTTAACTGAATTCTCTGTATTAAGCTTTCCTCTTAGCTCCAATGCGTCTTTATTTGCCGTTTTTACTGCTAGCGCTATTTCAAGTGCTTTGGTTAGTGTCAAATCTGCTACGGCTAACAACTTTTTCTGTGTCATTTCATCTTTGAGCCCCACTACAAACTGATCCCTTAAGTATTCGTTTAAGTTTCCAAATTCACAATATTCGGCTAACTTTCTAAGTTCAGCTATATACTTCTTCACTGTCTCTCCTTGTGACTGGTAACGTTTATAGAAACGGAACCTTTCTGCAACAATTAATGGTTTTGGACTTAAATGGTCCTTCAAAAGTTTTACAATTACTCCATATGACTTTGTTGCTGGCTTATCTGGTAAAGTCAGATTTCTTAGTAATCCATAGGTTTTTCCACCTAATAATGTTAGAAGCGCTGGAACCTTTTTATCGTTCCCTATTTCATTAACTTCAAAGTACTGTTTTAGTCTCTCTGTGTACGAGTTCCATGTTTCAACACTGTCGTCAAACGGTTCAATACGACCAATATACCCAGTTGCCATGATAAAACCAAGGAAATTTTGCAGAAAATTATGTATATTTTCGAAAAAGTCCTCTGAATTAAATCACATAATAACCTTCGGGTTAAATTAACATCCTCGTCGCCAAAATCTGTTGTGTATTTAGATAGCCTAAGTCATTTTTGGGTTCTTAATACTATACACTAACAGAAAATAAAATACGTCTTGTTTCTATAATACATTTACTAAAACTAATCATATGTTGACTTTACAATTCATGCTAAAGAAAGAGGATAGATGCTGTGATATAAACCAGATGTTAACTTTCTCACGAGTACGGATTCTACTAATCTGTTTACAAAATGATATATGTTTATTGGAACTGTCAAGATAACTGTTCATTCAGATAATGAGATTAATTATGTTCTTTGATAAACTAAGTATTTGATATGAATGTCAATACACTATATTTTACAATCTGACAATGGCTAAATCGGTTAAAAAATCAATAACCTCGTCAAAGAATAGCACAAAAGAAAACAAATTGTTGTACAAAGACTGTCTGGACAAATCAGAGAGGGAAAGATACGAGGGGAAGTTGAAATTGATCAACAACGAAGATCCGTACGAGATGCCCCCCAAATCATGGTTAGGAGATGAAAAGTTGTATCCAACGATCACCTACCCAGATATTGTGAACTACCTGGTGTTTTCTCCAAGTCCATACTCGCTAGATGATTTGAAAAGCTATAAAGGATTGGATACATACAACCAATTTGTCAGCGGATGGGTCAGAGACAAGACCGTTAGAGTCATAAACGACAAATGTTTATTGAAGGCAAAGGTTTGTATTTTAATAATTTCTTGGTTGTATTTCCATCCTTTAGATTAGACATGAGCTGTGAAGAAGTAAATGCAGATGAGACAATCAATCAATCAATCAATGTATAATTTAAGGGAGGGGTGGGGCAGAGGTATTTCATAAACAGTTAATACAAAGTAAAAATTTAACAGAACAAGAAACACCAAATGGTCCAAAACAGTTAACAACCGATTTATTTAACCAAAAACATTTGTAAACCAGCTGAAAATGCCCAAAACACACAAACCATGTTAACAAAGAAGATCTTGCCCCCTTAAATGTCAGCATCCATTCAATTAGACCGAATTATCTGTCCTTTACAAAGCTAATTTTATCATCTATGTTCATCTTTTACTGATCTGACTTTTTATGTTTATTTTTTATTTTTTATATTGCTTTGAGTCATTTTGTTACAGGTTCTACAAAGTTTTTGTTTGAATTTGTAGGTCATATGCAACTAACAGACATTATGATTTTCTAAAAAAAAAAGCTAACTCATTGGCAAAACACTGAGTTGTTCAAAGTAGTGCAGTTCTTGAACTACATCTAGTTTTTTTTTCATGTTTAATAAGCTTTCTTCCTATCTTTTCAGGTGTTGCATTCTCAACGTATGAGTGAAAAACCTCTACAGCCTTGGGTTATTGTGGAGAAAGATGGTAAAATCCTGGCTGCACACTGTACATGTATGGCTGGATTGGGAGAAGCTTGTACGCATATTGCCGCCTTGTTATTTGCTGTGGAGGCCACAGTTAAGCTTCGAGATTCAAAAACTGTGACGGATGTTAAATCATACTGGTTGCCAACATCAATAAAGAACGTTTCATACAATGAAGTAAGGAACATTGACTTTACCTCTGCTCGAACAATGAAAAAAAGACTCGACACTAGATTCTGCAGAAAATATACAACCAATTGAAACTTCTCAAAAAGGAAAAGGGTCTGTGCCTGCTCCAACTGATAATGATATGAAGACTTTATTTGAAGCTTTAAGTACCACAGACTCAAAGCCCGCTATATTGTCATTGATTCCACCTTATTTAGACAATTACGTTCCTAAGCCAATTAAAGAGGATTTCCCAAAACCTTTGACCGAATTAAGAGATGATAAATGCATTGTCATGAACTTTACCGAGCTCCTGGGGAAATGTGAAGAAGTTAATAAAAGCATTGCTATCACTCAAGAACAAGCTAATGCAGTAGAGAAAGAGACAAGAGAGCAAGCGAACTCTAAGTTATGGTTTACTTTTAGAGCGGGGAGAATAACAGCTTCAAAAATGAAAAGTGTTTGTTCTACAGATCCAAATTTACCTGCGCAAAGCTTAATCAAAAGTATATGCTACCCCGAGAGTTACAAATTTTCATCTCGAGCCACAAAATGGGGATGCCAACATGAAAATTTTGCTAGAGACATTTATCTGGATAAATTGAAAGAAAACCATGAAAATGTTAAATTGGAGGACTCTGGTTTTGTCATCAGTCCAGATTTACCTCATATTGGTGCATCACCTGACGGAATTGTAACTTGTGATTGTTGTGGCACAAGCTCAATTGAAATAAAGTGTCCTTTTTGTCACAAAAATGTTACACATAGTGACGCTTCTGAAACCGACAAATCATTTTACTTAGTGAAAGACAATGATGGTAAACTTAAACTGCATAAAAATCATGCATATTATTTTCAAGTACAAACTCAGCTTGGTGTATGCGGGTTAGAAACTGCATACTTTGTAGTATGGACTGAAAAGGACTTACATACTGAGCAGATTGAATTCAGCACTGATATGTGGAAAGATATGTGTGAAAAGGCTCAGCATTTTTTTACAACAGCTTTACTCCCTGAGCTTGTTGGGAAATTTTACTCCCGTCTCCCATTTAGTGGCAAATATGACTCAAAGGATCAGCAGTGTTCTAAAACAAAAGTGAGCGATGTGGCCAACGAGGGCGAGGCTAAAGCGAATGAAGCTGAAGAACTATGGTGTTTTTGTGCACAGGTCGAGTCCGGAAAAATGATATTTTGTGACAATGAGAGTTGTCCTATTCAATGGTTTCATTATAAATGTGTTGCAATTTATTGTGCGCCCAGAGGGAAATGGTATTGTCCTGAATGTAGGAAACTTCCACAATTTAGAACAAATCGCAGAAAGAAATCTTTATAGTAAAAATAATTGTAAATTAATTATATATAACTACTGTAAACGACACATGGACACGAGCTATCATAATAATTCATACACGTATAAAGATGTAATCTATTTAAGCTGTTTTTTCTATGCAACATTTGACTTTATATATATGTTATTGTCTCAATCAAATTTACTCCACAATTAAAAATAAATGAACTTTACTAGAGTACGTATTTTCCAAATACTGCTGATGATATGAGAGGGCATTGACCATATTCGACAATTTTTTAAACATGAAAATGAAATCTAGAAGAAATATACCAAATCAAATAAATTCTTACCATAAATAACTAAATACCGAAGTTACTGTGAATTTACTTTGATAAATTGATTATTGTTCTTAATATCATTGTCACCATTTTGACAATCAATTATGTCTTGCAATAAATAAGAAAAAATGCAGTTCCCTTTGCTGAGACTGTTTGTACATGTATGAGAATGCTTGCAACAGATCCGAAATGAAAACAATCTTAAAATATTCAATCCTCATCGGTCAGGTGTGAAATTAATGACATCATTATCACAGTATAAACAACAGATGTGACTCCCAATAAGGTAATTATTATTATACTAAAATCAGTACCGCTTAATTATATATATATATAGACAGTAATAATGACTTTTCAAGAGTCACATACATTGTTTCTACTGTGATAATGATTTCATGGATTTGCACTTGGACACAAGTAACTAAGATCAATTTAAAAGTAAAGTACAGTTAATTAGACAGATCTCCAACTGATCATTGGTTCCCATTGGATCATTGCAGTGACCGTTTTGTTGGTGCAGCTATTTGATATACACAAATGTTCCCAGTGTTGTCGCATATGCATAGCCCCATTTTACAAAAAAAGACAAACAAACAAACTGAGATCAAATGCTTTCAATTGAAATCTATAACAGAATCGCACAAATTGACACATGCACAACAAACTAATCCAATTTTGTCTATCATACAAACATTGTCACCTTCACGTACAAATAAAAAATCAACAGGTAAAGGTCCATTTAGAATTGTGTATTTCTGTCGGACAGTCCCAATTACTCTCTCTACATGTATCCTTACATGAGCAATTTTTCGTGTTGTTTCAAGGTCAGTAGGAGCAAGTTGTGATCTCCCTTTTGTGAATGATGGAATTTTTACTTGTGCCATCATTGAGCCAACACTTGCCTCAATATCAAATCCACAATCGGCAAGAATCAAATCGCCCGGAAATATATTGTCCAAAAATCCAGAGTTTTCAGTTATGTATTTGTCACTGGTGCGGCCTCCCCATGCCTTTGATATAAAAGAAACAGTTCCTTGCGGTGTTATGCCAATAAGAAATTTCACTGTATTGTGATGTTTGTATGAAGACCATGTCTCCGCTCTTGCTCTTAAATTAGATGGCCGGTCAATAAATACCTCAAAGCAGTCAATTATGACTGCGCACTTAGTGCCAAAGTACTTCCGAAACTGCATAGGCATTGTTTTTCTTAAATCGTCTCTTAACGGCCAAATCACAAGTGGCTTCATTCTTATGTACATTACATCGATAACCTCAAAAAAGACTCTAGATACTGTTGACGTTGAAATTTCAAATTCATATGACAAGAAGGTGGCCGTCACATGTAGTCGTAGTCTCATCATTGTCATAATAAGCATTCTGAACTTAGTAATAGACTTCTTTACAGGTAAATATGGCTCCAGAAATGTAAATAAAGTTAATAAAATTTTAAATGTTGGTAGTCCAGTGTAGTACAATACTTTCTCATTTTTTCCTTCAAAATCACTTTGTTCATATTTTTTTTCAAGTGTTTCCAGTTTACTTTTGGCCTCCATGTTTTCCAATCTCAACTTTTGCAGGTCACTGTTCATTGAATCTAGTAATGATCCTTCAATATTGGTTTGTGTTGCTATGCCAGTTTCAGTATCCTGCGATTGCTCGAAGGATTGAAATGAAACGTCTTGCAGTTGTAAAAGTGATGCTGCAGCGGAAGAAACTCTCTTTTTCTCATGCCGTTGTTGCCTTCTTTCATATCTCATCATATCGGGGGTTTTGTTACTTGACTCCAGATCCTCTGTATCTGTCCTCGACGGTGTTGCAGGCTTTATCATATTGACTGATGGCACCCAATCAGGGTGATCTTTCTGGTAAAGACCAACTCTACTTCCTGGAAGAACATAACTCACATTAACAATGTAGGTTCACAGGTCTGCGGCGTAATGGACATGCAAATTAGGTTAGCATGGATATACTGTAACAAACATTACTTTCTATAGAGGCTTCGACTGATATACATATGTACACACATTGACGAAGTAGTTTGTATGTGAAAGGAAAATGAATGAAGTTTGATCATATGCACTTTAACCAATAAACAAAATTAACAAAATCATTTCCGGGAAGTCGAATCCATTTGTCAAATGTTTTGATTTGATCTGCACTGAGACATAACTTGTCGAACTCAATTTACAATAACTTCTGTTCTGTTATTTGTAACGGATAAAATGCTGGCAGGGTCAAGGCCTCTACTTGTGGACTGTTTGTCCCTGAGGGTACCCACAGTAGACAGTACCTATGTACATTAGCAGATTTTATTGTCACACAGAGTGAGTAATGTTGGATCACACTGAAGCATTACTGACACAGCACATATTTTCTTGTTTCTGTTTATTTGGGAATGTACTTGAATTCAAACATTTTAGTATTTGCTTTCGTGATGATATTTTGAGTTGACAGCAAGATGCTAACACTGGTAATGTACATGGACGTCATGTTCAAGGAAAGGGGGTGCATATGCGATTCGCCATTTGTTTTTGTTTCATTAAGTTCCGCTAAATATTTACAAATAAATATACCTGATGTGAAATGGATAGAACAAACTCGAATGTTGTCTACATTCTTTCCATCAAAATTCTGTTGCAAGCTGGCTAACCAAAGCCTCCGTCTCTCTGTTGACAGTTTCTCGCACTCTTCACCCTGATTTCTAATGACAAAACTGCAGGTGTGTCTCTGTCTGATCTATTGTGACATCCAATCACGCGACAGTAGTTAACCGTTTCAAAGCAGATTATAAACGATTTAAAGGGCCTCAGGACAATGAACTTCACACAGGTAAACAACTTGACCTAGAAATCAATATCTCCAATATGGCCGACACAAATATGTGTGACGTCACGTGAAAACGAACTATTTCCATATCTGATGTTCGTTCCAAGTCAAAATGTTCAAAATTATATACCGCCGTGCACGGTCCCAGCTTATGAATAGGCCCGCAGCATCATCTGAGCTTGGAGTATTAGTCTTCCTAACAGAGGACCCCGAGGTAACCCCGGGATATAGAAATATGACCTAGTATCTCAGGCTTGCGGGGTGCGACCCCTCCTAAACGGAGGCTGACCCCGAGGGTCCCCGGATAAAGAAATAGGACCCATTTCTTGGTTGTGCGGGATTGATAAATACACAACCCATCTTTCGGATGGGATGTACCCTCAGGCCCATGTGTTGGAAGAAACGCCACGCTTCCTGCACGTTAAAGAACCCTTGTAGCAAGCTCTTTTGGGGTGGTCCGTAGGTGATCGGCTACAAGGCTAAATTCCCCGCCCTTGACGATTTCACCCTACTTTTCCAGTGACAGTCAGAATTTCCCGTCCCATGGCCATTTCCATACCCCAAAGTGATTATTTATCAACAAACTTGTTCTCGTCTTGATATAGCTGAAATATTGCTGAGTAGACGTTAAACAATATTCAATCAATCAATTATATTAATATTTTATGTATGCATTAAAATTGTTCAATATATCAACTGTTCTCGCCACAATTTAGCTGAAATATTGCTGAAGTTGGCGTAAAACATCAATCAACCAACCAACCCTACTTTTCCAGTGGCAGTCAGAATTTCCCGTCCCATGGCCCTGTCCATACCCCAAAGTGATTATTTATTAACAAACTTGTTCCCGTCTTGATATAGCTGAAATATTGCTGAGTAGACGTTAAACAATATTTAATCAATCAATCAATAATTTAACAGTTCTCGCCACGATATAGCTGAAATATTGCTGAAGTTCGCGTAAAACATCAATCAATCAATCAAAATTATACAAATATTTAACCAGAGACATATTATGTCTCTGATTTAACAGCAAAGAAAATCAAAATTATTATTTATCACATTAAAACAAAGTAACAATAAAACTAATTACGAGGTTTAGAGTAAGTGACCATGATCTACGAATCGAAAGGGGCAGATGTGTTCAATTTCAAGGAGATCAAAGGATATGTAAATTATGTAAAACTCATTTGAATATCATTTCTTTTTAACTTGTCTATTATAGAAATAAAAGTAATTTTGGAGGAGTTTATCGATGTGTAAACGCGGCCGACTCACTCACAAACTAAATAAAGTCCGAAGGACTTTATGTAGAGTTTGTGAGTGAAAGGCCGCGTTTATACATCCATAAACTCCTCCAAAATTACTTTTATTTCTTATAATTTCAATCCTTTGAACTTTGAAAATGTTGTCACTGATTTTTACGTCACCATATACTGCACTATTTAACGTCGTAATGTATTAATGGGCAAGAAAAGTTTATCGAGAAATAACTTTTTTGTTGTTCATGACGTTGACCAATGAAATTGGACGTTGCATTAGCAATTGGAATTATTATAATATAATACACATTTAATAAAAAACATTTGATCAATGATCATTATAAAAATTATAATATTTTTACATTTTTTCTTACTTTACAAAAATTAAGTATTGTTTTAAACCCATCACGACCTGATGGTATTTAGGCAGCAGTGTTTTTTTTTTATAAACTGAAGAGGGGAAACAAATAATGTCTTTGTATCAATAGTATCAATATTTTTAATGTTAAATTCATGGTGGATTACATGTTTATTGTTTTTTAATATATTTATTTTGTATTGCTTCAACCCCAATAGTTTTATAATTTTACAATTGGATAAATAAATAAAAGTAAAACTTCGTTGCCTTCAATATGGCTATACAAAAGGAAAATTACATATTGACTTCGGGTAAAAAAACTTTTGCCGATAAATGTATACGGAAAATGTTTACGAGAAAAATAATATTGTCGTTTAATGTACGTGCTAATTGGAAACAACATGTCATATTATCGGCACCCTAAATTCAAATGTTTTCCAGTTGTCGAGCTTTGATACGTAGGGAGTAAAGACAATGATGATTACTATAAATGAAACTCCAATTCAAATGTTCTCATAGTATTTTGTGTTGCAAATGAAATATGAATTAAAAACTTACCATGTAGTATAAATATAGTATTCTAATGTGCATTTAAAATGTGTTGTGTTTATGTTATTTATATGTTTTTATTTTCGGTAAAAAGCTCTATAGAGCTTGTGTTATTATGTTGTACTGAATACTGAATCTCAAATAAAGTTTTACTTACTAACTTTTTTCTACCTTTACACTGTACTGGCTTTACAACTCGTGCGTCCAGGTTGGTCAGCAACATGTTTAGTGAGTCTGAAGTACTGTGTTATTCCGCTTCTCGTAGTCACGTAGTAATCTAAAACTCCTCCACTCAATGAGCACCATAAAATTCTCGGGGTTTTACCCTCTGATGTCGTTGGGTAATCGGGTTTAATCCTCTGATTCAAGCGTCATCATGACACTCCTTCCCATTTTCTTCCTGAAGGGTATTTTCTTAGATAAGTCCTATTTACTTTTTTAAAATGATCCTTTGCGATCTTCCAAACCCCTTTGACCCGGTTGTATTTTTGTTTAAACGTGCTCTTAAGTAAATCACTGAAGTGTTCATAACCCTATTCACTGAGCGACCGGCCCAAGAATGTAAATAAATTCTACTGCCGGTAATGACATGTTTATGCGATAAAGAGTATTTATGTGTCTGCCGACCGGTTATCATCAAGGTACACGATAAGCCTCTTAGTAGCCAAAGCGAATTTCATAAAGTCCACTTGAAATATAAGTTCCGCTCTTTTTTTCTGTAGGAACGAATGAACCAATTTGTCAAGAAACATTAATACATCATTCCTACAAATCTTAAGTGACTAAAGAGAATTTGATAAAAATGTGAAAAAGAACTATTGACAGACGGACGACGGTTGCCTACCACACTGACCCTTTCGGACAGTTGTTCTAATAAAACCAAGGTATTAAGCAACTTAAGTAGATCGATACTAAACATTGTACTGTCTGATTTTTATACGCCCGTCTTTGACGGGACGTATTATGGTATACCGTTGTCCGTCTGTCCGTCCGTCCACACGTCGTACTCTAACTAGAGAACGTTTTGAACATTTTTCTTGAAACTTTGCAGGATTGTTTGGTATGACGGAAGAAAGCTCCAATTAAAAATTGCAATTTTCGTCCACATGTCGTACTCTTACTAGAGAACGCTTTGATCATTTTTCTTGAAACTTTGCAGGATTGTTGGGTATGACGAGAGAAAGCTCCCTTTTATTTTATTTTATCGATGGATTTTGCGTTACAGAGTTATGGGACTTTAATTATTTTAAAAAAAGCATGAAATACCATTTCCGCCCACACGTCATATTCTAGCTAGAGAACGCTTTATAGTTATAGGACTTTGATTATTTAAAAAAAGTATGAAATTGCAATTTCTGTCTACACATTGATATTTTTTTTTATTTTAAGACATTACTACCCCTAAACCAATATACATTTTTGACTGCTTACCATCAGATGAAATAATTGATACATATCAGAAGTCCCTTGTCATGTTTGATCATATGGAGTTCTTACTTTCAAGAATCTTTTAATCAGTTTGCTTTTAAAGCGGGGACGAGCGTATCATGCGCTCTTGGCGCAGCTGTTTACTTTTTTTCATTTATTTATTTCTTGTAGTCATAGTCTTATATATTGAATAAAAACTGCACCCCGAGGGAACCCCGGGATATAGAAATAGGACCCAGTATCTCTGGCTTGCGGGGTATGACCCCTCCTAAATGGGACTGACCCCGAGGGAACCCCGGGATATACAAATAGGACCTGTTCCGTGGTTGTGCGAGATTAATAAATACACAACCCATCTTTCGGATAGGAGGTAAACTCAGGTCCACATGTTGGAAGAAATGCCTCGCTTCCTGCACGTTAAAGAACCCTTGTAGCAAGCTCTTTTGAGTGGTCCGTAGGTGATCAGCTACAAGGCTAAATTCCCCGCCCCTTTCGATTTCACCCTACTTTTCCAGTGGCAGTCTAAATTTCCCGTCCTATGACCCTTTCCATACCCCAAAGTGATTACTTATTAATAAACTTGTTCTCGTCTTGATATAGCTGAAATATTGCTCAGTAGACGTTAAACAATATCCAATATTCAATCAATCAATCAATAAAAACTGTCATTGGTTGTTTTTGTACAATCAGGGGACGAAAATGATAATTTACCTGTCATATTTATATACAGCAAGGATTGGGAATTAAGAGGACAAAGAGGTAATCATCTTGATATTTAAAACTTGGTGATGATATTTATTAAGAATTCACATGTGCTGGAATTATTTAATGCGAGTTCACAATATGAGTACCTTAGTTATCTTGTTATCTTTTATTTGTATGCATCGTAGCTGTCTCGCGTCCTTGTTTTTCTCTGTTGCCGTTTTTGCCATGTATTTGGACTTCGATTTTTAGTGGTGATCATCGCTTCCCTTGTTCCGTCGGTATTCTACCGCAGTTTTTTTATGACTGATGACTGACAGGCAAAATACAAAATAACACTGATTAAGGAAAGAACATTGCCACATAAACTAAAGATTTTTCCTATTGTCTGTAATATCCGAACAACATATTTATGACTTTGAAGCGGTCGTGTGATGGTATGATGCAGACGTTGTCGTCGCCTTTGGAACGCACAGATTCGGTTTTAAATAACGTATCAATTTGAGTATTTTGTCCCTTGGCAAACTTGTAAGCTGCCTGTTCAATCGGGATATTGACCCATCTGTTTCAGTGAAAGTTTAAATGGGATGGTATGACCTGTGTAATTATATACTTAGTATATCATTTTATATAATAATTAAGTACTCTCTCATCATATTCTAGAATTAACGCACCAAACACATTAGATCAATCTGCTATACAGAAATACACTTTTTTACACTTAATAATTTACCTCAAACTGAACCAACACCTAATCAATGTCTCTTTTCGTTAGACCCGGCACCTGAATCGGTATTCAGGGGCTCTGGTTACAGAGCTGATGGCGCGTCCCCATGTGGATAGGGGAATGCCTTGTCTTTGCGATGCAGTCAGGTCATAATACGGAAACCCTGACCGCGAACCATTGTAGTCTAATTGTGTGGAGAAATGCCACGCTCCATGCGGTATAAAAACCCTTCTTTATTTCTCTGACGAGAGCAGACGCATTGGGTATCGTTTTCCTGTCCCTACCCATTCCTCTCCTTATCCCTCGTTGCCCCGGTTGTCCATTCCTCTCTTATTTCTTTCTTCTTTTACTTTCATTTTTTTAATTGAGTAACTTATTCTCGTCCTGATATAGCTGATATATTACTCATTGGACGTTAAACTCTAAATAATCAATCAATCTTTTCGGTAGAACTTTGATCAAAGTGGATACCGATGGTATGCAGGAGTGTCATTTAATACATAATTAAATAACAACACTTTATTAAATTATTTGAAATAGTGAAAAATGACAAAAGTCCAACTTACATTAATAACCGTGTCTGTCATTTAACTGAGCTGTATGTTGTCTTGAAAGCTTTCTATCAAAAAATGTCTGATAACAATCATGTCTTCTACTTTAAAAGGTATTACGAGATCTTACTTGTTCCTTCAAAATTTTACTTTAAGTCTTTTTTGCTTGAATATCATTTTGATTGATTCATGAATGTATAACTGACTTCTTATTGAACTGTAAGTGCTGTGAAGCGTTGTTTGCATTTCATTCATCTGAAAAGATAAATTACAATATGCACAAGCTTCTATAGTGATTTTACCTGCACAACAAATTGTGGCATATAGTCAAATGCTCTCAAAAAGATATGGAATACGATTGGATACATGTATAATGGGAGGCAGAAAAATTCAAACGACAAAAATATCCGAAGAACTAAAACTTTAAGCCTAAATAATCTTTCTGATATTCAACATTTTGATAGAAAATACTATATAAACAATGGAATAATGAGATTCAAGGAAGAAGATTATGTCTTATTTTCTCTGGGTTGAAAGAAGTTAATGCACCATGTCATCCACTGAAAACTGCATGTACCGAAACAGATACTGGAATAGAATTCCTTGAAAACTGAGACAACTGTTGTGTTGGTGGCTAAGGTAGCACTGGTGTTGATATCCTCATGGCAAATTAGTCCTGTGAACAGTTTGACATGTCTCATGTTGGACATTGTTTTGATCTGTGTAAGTTATAGCATCTTCATAGGATTTTACAATTCGTTTTTAATTTTTCCAAGATATTTGTATTCTAAAAAAGAAAAATCAATTGAATACACAAAATTCATTCATCCTTAAAGTTAAGTTAACTTTAGTTTCGGCCCACTTGGAATAACTTAAAAGGTTTGTCCGATTTGGATAAAACTTAAAGATATTGCTGCATATCAAGGAAGTTAGAACCCAGTCGATTTTCAGGTAAAATCGTTTAAGTTCAAGGTCACAATCTAAAAAAATAACTAAATGTTGAATAGTTCTTTACTGACTATCAAACCCCTGAAGTCTGAATTTTCTGCTCCTTCAACAAACAGGTTAGGAATTTTTTCAGCCAGCTCTGTTGGGTTGTTTATAAGATGATCTTCAGAACCATCAGCGTTGTTGCTTATGCCACATACAAGGAACGTGTTCTGTATTAAAGCTTGTCTCCTCTTTAACTCTTGGTAAGCGTTTTCAACCCAGTCTATGAAGTTCTAAGGGGTTTGATCTTTTGAGTGGTGAATAAAAGGATATGGAGTAAATGCACACGAGACAAAGTCTCTACAAATACATGGTAAAAACAAGCAAAGGAACAACGTTTTTATTGTTGTTCTTTGAGTGTCTACATTTTCTGCTTGGTCTCGTATCCAAGTAGTCCCTTGGTCTCGTATCCAAGTAGTCCAGCAACTCCGTAAGCCTGTTTGAACGGCTTGTTAATGGAAACATCTACAGGCTGCAGTTTGTAGGTACATCCCCCGGGGATAATGGCTGGCATAATCTTTGTTTTTTTTTCACCAGGTCTGTCAGATGACCACGGAAGGAGCCCAGCACAAACTGGGAATTGAGGCCAACTTCTTTCATCCAGATGTCTTTGAAGTAACTTGTCATAAGCTGTTTATTCATCCAGCCCTTCTCGTTGGCTGTAACAATAAAACCTTCATGAATGTTGACTTTTGGTTCAGTCTTTCTTTTGAAGATGAGCATTGGTGGGTGAATGCCAGGCTCTGCTCCTGTGTTACAGACACTGACCGTCTTTTCACCAACTTTGAGCAGGGTCTTGTTTGATACGACGTCAAAGTACATCGGGGTCTCGTCTATGTTCCCAATTTGCTGTCGGTGGAACTGGATCTTCTGTCTTACATAATTCAGGAAATCGTAGAAATTAACCAGTTTGGACTCGTAAAAACTGACAGCCAAACCCCTACAAGTTTCGAAATTTGGGTGATACTGGCATCCGCCACTGGCACATGCCGTCGACCCATTTGATAAGCTAGTTGTCACCCTTAAGTGGATAGGTTAGTGGTTTGCCTCAGCTTTCTTATTACCAGGCTTGGCGTTCTCTAGGTCTCCTTTCATCCACCTGTTGATGGTAGTTCTAGGGATGTTATAAAAAGCAGCTGCTTTACTGGCACTGCTATTTCTAGCAAAGTCGGTAACTTTCTTTTTGTTGGCGAGAGAGATTTTCTTGTAAAACCCCCTTTTCTTTAGTGTGTCATCAACTTGCACTGGTTCTGTCTCCATATGTCGACGTTTGACATCTGGACTTGGTGGCTTTTCTGGTGAACTGTACTTCTGTTTCCATTTATTTATTCACTCTTTTGCTTTTTTGGGGGTCATTTATGGCTTGCTATATGGTGTGAGGTTCCTCATTGTGTTGAAGACCGTTCGGTGACCCCTAGATGCTTTATTTTGGGCCTTTTTAACCTGGAGATGGGATGTTGTCTCCTTGACATTAACCCCATTTCCGTGGTTTTTCCGTGCTTTTTCATATTTATCCATTACGAACATTATGAAACTGATAACCTTGTTGAATGTCATTCACATTTTATATTCTTTTTTGCTTTTGAAATTTGAACTTTAAATAATTCCATGCAGTGGTGCAACTGCGGCTGCCTTCCTTTGAAGATTGTTTACGCATTGATTTTTCGCACATTGTTTCTATTGCATTTGCATTTTTCTAAGTTGACTTGCATAAATGAAAAAAATGTATTTCTGCTGCTGCTGCTGCTGTGTCATATGCCAGGCAGAATTGCTGCTGCTGCTGCTGGGTCATATGCCAGGCAGAGTGGCTGCTGCTGCTGCTGATGCTAGCTTAGAAAGAAAAAAAATGCAATACACTGATACTCTTTACCATAATCTAACCCTAACCATAATTTAACCGTAACCCTATCTTTAATGTAACCCTAATCCTATCTATAATCTAACCTAACCATAATCTCACCCTAACCCTAATAACAATCTAACCCTATCTATAATCTGACCTTTACCATATATTAACCCTAACCCTTATTACAATATAACCCTAACCCTAACCCTAACTATAATCGAACCCTAACCATAAAGTAATCCTAATCCTAACCATAGTACTAACCCTACCACTAACCCTTGCACTAACTCTAAACCTCACCCTATCTATAATCTAACCCTTACCATAACAACAGTACTTACCCTAACCCTTACCCTAACCATAGTAGTAGTAATAAAAAGTGTTCCGTCTCCAGCATTAGAGAAATACATACTAACGCTCAGAAATAATAATGAATTTCTCTAATGCTGGGAACAGAACACTTTTTATTACTACTACTATGGTTAGGGTAAGGGTTAGGGTAAGTACTGTTGTTATGGTAAGGGTTAGATTATAGATAGGGTGAGGTTTAGAGTTAGTGCAAGGGTTAGTGGTAGGGTTAGTACTATGGTTAGGATTAGGATTACTTTATGGTTAGGGTTCGATTATAGTTAGGGTTAGGGTTAGGGTTATATTGTAATAAGGGTTAGGGTTAATATATGGTAAAGGTCAGATTATAGATAGGGTTAGATTGTTATTAGGGTTAGGGTGAGATTATGGTTAGGTTAGATTATAGATAGGATTAGGGTTACATTATAGATAGGGTTACGGTTAAATTATGGTTAGGGTTAGATTATGGTAAAGAGTATCAGTGTATTGCATTTTTTTTCTTTCTAAGCTAGCATCAGCAGCAGCAGCAGCCACTCTGCCTTGCAAATGACCCAGCAGCAGCAGCAGCAATTCTGCCTTGCATATGACACAGCAGCAGCAATTCTGCCTGGCATATGACACAGCAGCAGCAGCAGCAAAAACCCGTAAAAAGGCCGATAAAGACCACAAAACTGCAATACATTCATGGAAATACAATAAAACTTAATACAATTACAACAAAATAGTAAAACTAAACGGTATTAATATAATCAAAAATGATATGCAACATCACAAACGCAACAAAATACGAACTTGTACGTCGAAAACATCAAGATAAAATGAAATCACGTAAAATCTCGTACTGAACGAGACTGCTTAAAGGTAACAGATATCAACTTGACAATGTGACCAACCAATTGAAAAGCCTACATATACCCCAAATTGATATATCACATGACTATAATATCAATAGTTCGAATTAAGACTGATCTAAGGCCGACTAGAGGCCGATCTTTGATTTGTAAGGGCCGATATCTCTATTACAGTACGTTCTAAGTCTAAGATACCTTGATTAATCGCTTTAGAACCCTAAAGATACATCAAATCCATATATGATATGCCTATAGTATTACTACTAAGGGTCAGGGCCGATCTAGGGCCGACTTTGGGTCGATCTCAAATCTAAAGGTGTCGATATCTCTATAACAGTAATTTTTAGGCCTTAACTACATTGACTAATCACTTTAGAACTATACATTTACCTCGATTCCATATATAATATGCCTATAGTAGAACTATTTCAAATTAGGGCCGACTTAGGGCCGTTAAGGGCCGATATCTCGTTGACACTCAAAGCTATTGTGCTGAATACAAAGATCAAGCAACAGAGATATGGGCAGCTCATCATCAATTGATAGAAGAATTAAGAAAAGTGGATTGAAAGTGTACAGAATAAAATTGCAGCGATTTCAACAGATCAGAAATCGCCATTTACAAAAGATTGACCAGAACGCAGGAAAATTAACCAATCCGAAATCGTCTTACAAATATTATCTGACGAATTACAGCTATGGAGACAATAGACATAGAATATAAAAGGTATACAAGAACAGACTGAAGCCAATAAAGACAGAATGGGTGTAAATATTGTTGACGGAGATTTATTGAAAGCAGAAAATGTAGATGTTATTGTTCCTCAAGTGAATTGTCTTTGCATCAAGGCGCATGGATTATCACGACAGATAGCTGAAAAATTTCCATGGGGTGATATTTATTCTACAGGTAGAGGAGAATGGACAATCAAAGAAAACAGAGGAATTCCAGGAACGATAAAAGTATTGAGGTCACCTTCGCTGCGTCCAGATGTTGTATGCTTTTTAAGTCAATGGGAATATGGAACTGTGGACAAAGCTTGTCGGTATATCCTACCGTATGAAGATACCAACGAAAATATACACCGTTGGTTTCGAAGTTGTTTGCAGTACTACAAATTATTGAAGTATGTTCAGTATCAACCGGTATCAAGTTTGTAATTTTTAGATCAAATGTTTGAAGATGGAAAGCAGAGACTTGGAAAGATTATAGTGTGTTTGAAGACAAAGAACCAGAACTGAAACGGATGAAGATAGCTACTGAACCCAATTAAGTGGATATGAAGACAGACATTTAAGTGACGGAAGAACCAGCACTGAAGACAGAAAACTTAAATTGACATTAATGTAAAGACAGAAAATTAGAATGTTACTGTTTTTTGTTTAAATGAAATTAAAAATGAAAACGTATTGTCAGGGTTTGTTATTATTATTCCCCATAAGAATAAAGTGATAAACCACCGACTACCACAGACTATTATCCCGCCACCACCACCACCATAGACAATTATTTCATCACCACCACCACCATAGACTATTATCTCACCACCACCACCACCACCACCACCA
>MJUU01049079.1:33993-44184 GCA_002080025.1 Modiolus philippinarum
GGCTAGATTATTATGATAGTGCTTATGTCTAGGTTAAGGGCTAAGTGTTGGTGTCAGTGTGAATAACTTAAAGGTTAGGGTTAAGATACTAGTATTATGGTTAGGTTTCTGTAAGGTTAAGGTAAGAGTTATGTGTAATGTAAGTGATAGGGTCTAAGGTTATCATTTAGGGTTTGAAGTCAAGGTAAGGGTGAAACTTAGTAAAGTTAGGGTAAGGTAATCGATATTTTGAAAGAAAAAAATAGTATGACATTCAAAAATAGAAAAAAAANAAAAAAAAGAAAAATAACTGTAATAGTTAGAAATAAATAACAGAATAACATTCAAATATAAAAATAAATAAATAAAGTGTTGTCATAGCAACTTAGGTTAGGGTTAGTTGTTAGATAAAGGAAGTTGGTTATGAAATAATGTGGAAAAGAGGATATAATTCTACGAATTGGATGAAAAAATGGCGGGAAGGCTAAAAATAGTAGGCGACACTATATAAATATGGCGACAACGGGGAAATACATCTAAGGATTGGATGACAAATGGCGGGAAATCTAAAAATATCAGACGACAGTATAGATATTAGGCAGGTAAGGGGAAATAACTCTTAGAATTGGATGAAAAGGGGAAATAATTATGAAATAAAATAGGAAAAAATAATAAAAAAACCAATAGCAGACAACATTATTATAGAAATTTGGTAGGAAGAGGAAATCATTTAAGAATTGAATGAAAAAGGGAGATAATTATGTAATATAATAGGAAACAAAATGGCAATAGCAGGCGACACTATAGGAATTTGGAGGGAAAAAGGGAAATCCCTCTAAGGATTGGATGAAAAGGAAAGATAATTACAAAATAAAGTGGAAAATAATAATATAACACATACAAAAGGTTACACAAGAGGACTTTAGTCTAAAATTGGATGACAAGGGAGAAATTACAAAGAACAATACGGAAAAAAGGTGAAATGCTATTACAACAGATAAAAAAAGCGCGAGAAATAAGTAGCAAGAGTTATGTCCCTTTGACGAACGCGGCCGTGATAGAAGACACCCAAAAAACCATTGGTATTCCCAAGAGTTATGTCCCTTTGACGAAGGCGGACGTGATAGAAGACACCTACAGAAATATAATGACAATTGCTGAATGACCACGCCCGGATATTAGGTTAAACATTAGAGTGCAGAACAACATTGAAAAGGGGGCTGAAAAGGTATAACAACAATAGAAAAGGGTGAGACAAGGGAGAAAATTGGATGAAAAGGGAATAATATACAATGAATAACATTGAAAAAGGGAATAATGAAGGCAAATTCCCGACTTCCGGTCTATACCTGGGGCTACGCCCACTTCCGGTCGCGCATGTACACTGTAGTAAGGTCATACAACACCCCTACGGGGTCACGTGTTGTTCCAACACGTCATTTCCGGTCAACATGGCTACTTACAGTAGATACACACCCACTTCCGGTTGCGCATGCGCGCTGTAGTAAGGTGAAACCACACCCCTGCTGGGTCTTACACTCTTTCAACCCGTCATTTCCTATCAATAGGCCCGACTAGGGCCTCAATTAAGACCACTTCCGGTTGACACATGGGGCTACGCCCACTTCCGGTCGCGCATGCGTCATGGACAATGGTCAACCGTGACCCCTGCGGGGTCACGTGTTGTTCCAACACGTCATTTCCGGTCAATAGGCCCGTATAGGGCTTCAAAAAGGGGTACTTCCGGTATACAACATGGGGCTACGCCCACTTCCGGTCGCGCATGCGCAATGTTGACACGCTATGCATCGGTCACGTGACTTCCGCTTCCGGTCACGTGACTTCCGGTCTACGTCACTTCCGGTGACGTCATTTCCGGCTCCACCTCGACAAATGCGCGGTGAACTGTGCTCATATACTACTTCTCTAATATATTAAATTTGGTGGATAACCAACAAGTCACAATGCCTTGTTAATATCAAATTGATACAGGAAACGGTTTCAAAATAGTATTTACAACATATCCCCTTAGAGTCTGATGTTACACTACGATCTAAAGTGGCAGAAATCTTGTATTTATGATCGATACGAAATTCATACATTTTTAATGGCCTTATTGTTACAAAGTTAAGTTAATATCAACTTGACGTATGAAACAGTTTTCAAGAATGAATAATTTACAAGACTTCCTATAGGATTTTATGTTAAACGATGTTCTCGGTGATGGCCATTTTGGATTTGCGATTGGTGCAAAGGTATACGATTTGCTAGATGACATTTACAAATAGAGTCGAATGTTAAACTAAGATCTGCAGTGGCAGCAGTCTTGGAGTTATGATTGATATTAAAACCGTACATTTGTTAAATGGCTGTGTTGTTATCATTTCTAGTTAATATAAACTTGACGCATTTGACAATTTTTAAGAAAGAACAATTTACAAGAATTTCCTATAGGGTCCTTTTTTAAACTTTGTTCCTAGGTGGAAGTCATCTTGGATGAATAGGGAACCTGCCTGACATATGTTGATATTAAAGTTCTTGATAAGCTGAACACTTTTTACTCTAAAATAATTTTGAAAATATAGCACAATTAACATTGAAAAAAAAAATTAAAATTCAACGAAAAAAAGCAATGTAACTCCTATATGGTTCACATTTTTTTTTCATATTTAATGAAAATTGAAGGACATATAGGTCTTGCAATGCTGATCACTTTTACCCGGTCACATGTTTTGATATCTGTAACGGTTTTCACATGATATAAAAAATATATACCCTATGTTCTATTATTATAAAAGCGGTCAAAATGATCGATGTATGGTCTAATCAGACACAATATTGAAACTACATACCCTGGTGATGTTTCAATCCATGTATGGTAACAACTGGCTCAGCGTTTAAGAGGAGAAGATTTTTTTAAAATGTTTGGCAGACGGACGAAGGACGCTAAGTGAACGCAAAAGCTCACAAGGCCTTTTGGGTCAACTGAGCTTAAAAACTAAGTTTTGTTGTTCATATAGAAATAATCTTTTTATTAACACAACTTGTACTTTACTTGTACTTAGTGTTTTTCTAGTGTAGTTCACTTGGAAATTGTGGCATGTTATTGTAGTTTTCGGCCATTGTAGGTGTTTTTGTTATCCTTTGTTCTTATATATGAAATGGTTCTAATCATGTATATCAACACACTTATTGTAAAGTGTCCTAAATATTAACAATGAAGAGTGATAAATTTTAAAAGCAGATAATAAAATTAAGGGCGATTATGAACTTGATTTTCCTTCCAAATATTTTATGATTTCATCAATTTTTTATCGCAACATCTGCCCTTTTTTTTTGAAAGGGGACTCTAAATGATTTGATATCAGTAATATGTATATTATAAGGGGAACACTCGCCTGGTTTTTATTTGAATTGTGGTATAATATGGGTTGTTGCCGTGGAAACCATATAAAAAGACTGAAATTTTATAACAAAATTTATACTGATACATATTTTATTTATGATTTCAGCAACATGTATAAACTTGATTATACGGGGATTCAGGATGATTCTAATTTTCAGCAATATGTATTGCTTAGACTATAAGGGGAACCCATGCCCATCTTTCAAAGTGGTCTGATTTGGATTGTACTGAATACAGAAGCTTGCAGTTGCCATGGATACCGAACACGAAAATTGAACTTTTAAGTGGTCTGATTTGGATTGTACTGAATACAGAAGCTTGCAGTTGCCATGGATACCGAACAAGAAAATTGAACTTTTGGAAAAAGAAGTAATCTGCTAAAATATAGTTTTTTTTTCAGAAATACTGCTGACATCAAAACATTAGAAACCATTGTTGACTAATATGTATAAATTAGTCAATAATGGTTTCTTAAGTTTTGGTTTCAGCAGTATTTATTACCTTAATTGGAAAAGGGAACCAATTCTTACATTTTTGGAAAGGTGGTTTGAAAAAGGACTAAATGAATAACGCATTATAACATCTTTTCGGAAACAACTTGTCCAATTAGAACAGACTGGTACTTTGTTATTATCTTCCAATAAAGGTATCTGTAAGTTCCACAACTTATCAAATATGAGTGCCACTAGTCCAGTTAGAACCAAACTTAGTCACACTGGTCATTGGATTGTCCCTAGAAAAAAAAACGTATCCTGCAAATCAGTACCTCATTCAAGATGGACACCGGCGGGGACATAGTTTATATTTAATTCCGATAAAGAATAAATTTTCTAAAACCACTAATCTAATTGAAATCAAACTTGATCACAAAAGTCCTTTGATGGCCCCATTTAGAATTTGCATCTGGTATGTCTACATCAAATCCAAGGTGGCCTGTGCAGGGAAAGCACTTTAAACTCTCTATCCTGTTGGAGATATCATTTATCTCTTTTAAGTTATGATCTGCGTGAGCTATACAGGCTCTTTAGAGCCTGTTGATTCTTTGGTGAGCTTATATTTATTATCGTTTTAGGTAAACTTCACTTGTCTTCTCACCATTAATTTTTTAATATTGATTAAACTTTTAAACGGAAATATATACTTTTAGTAGTATTTTACTGTCCTTCTGATCAAATGTCAGTTCAAAATTCTCCGTTTCAATCCCTCTATCACAGTATGTTTTTTTTTTTGTATTCAGTCTATAGTTTACTATGTGATACGTGTGTGCTTTTTTAACTATTTATTTTTTTTTATGTCTCATATTATTGACATATTAAGGAACATAATTTACAGTAACTTTGGTATTGTGTTATTTATTACCACTGGTCGACGTCACTGCTGGTGGTTTTTTAGTCCCCGATGTATTCACTAACTCAGAAGCCAGTACTTCCTTGCTGTCGCGAAAACCGATTATATTTGGAAATTCGATATCTAAAAAAAAAATTTGAAAATATGAAAAATTTGCCTAAAACCAATGAGTATATCCCTCTTGCAAAGCTCTGTCCTTAGATGCTTTGGTTTTTCTATTCCGTACCACAATTGGTTATTTATTCGCTATTAGCTTTTATAAAAACACATGTTTCCAAATGTTTTGATTTGAACTGCACTGAAAAGACCTAAGTTGTCGAAATGTCCAAATACAGAAACTTAATTTCCAGTAACTTTGGTATTGTGTAATTTATACCATATCAATTACATTTTGTTTTTAATATTAAACAGATTAAAAGAATTCACTTTATTTTAATTAGTTTAAACAAATTTCTTCTAAAAATGTATATCTGTAGGATATATCTGTAGGAAGTTGATTGTAACAACATACTGCATCACCAAAAACTGAAAAAGTAAAATGTTAATTAATATATGAATGTATTTATCATATGACTTATTCTTAATTTCTATATTATATGTGATTGTGATTGTTCAGAAATAAAACAAGTCTTACAGTTTCTGTCCAAAACGGGGAAAAATGTCTCAGAAATAAAGTTGTTGTATTAAACATTTTCTGGTTCTGATTTTTCAACTTGTGCTTTATAGCCTACTAATACTTTCTATTAGTGATAGTGTTGTGCAAGAAATAACGTTTTTAATTTCTGGTTAATTTTGCATACCGAAAGAACGAGGGAAGTGATGATTACAAAAGACAAAATCCATAAACATGAAAAATAACAAGTAACAAAATACCGAAGTAGCGGTAAATTTACTTTGTGTACAAGGCCGTTTCCACAACATATATCTCAACAGTGCAGCTATTATAAAAACATTGGAAATCCAGACATCGAAAGATATCTTGAAATGAAATTAAAAATCAAGATATACAAAAACAGGGATGCAGAAAAAAAGAGAAAACAAGGACGTCAGACATCCACAAGGAGATTTGTGAGATTTGAAAAAAAAAAAACTGCATTAACTATTAATATGAAACTTAAAAGCCTAAATTTGCATGTAAATTGTATGTTTAGGGTTGTGTTGATTGTTTCCCGTCATTCATTTTAATAATCATTAACCTATTTAATGCACTCTTAAGTAAAAAATTTTTTCATCGGTCATATTACAAATCACATATGCTATCGACTTATATATTAAAGCACTTGAAAAGCTAGGCATTTAATTCATTAGAACGGTGTAACTTGTATTAGCACCGACTTTATTTACCTGCAAATCTTACAACGCTGGTGATCTTACTTTCACATTTCCCATTTTAACAGATCGTCTTGATTTTCCACCTGAGTTTCCATAGGCGTTCTCTCTATTCATAACTGGTAAATTTGCAATTCCAGGAAGATGTGGAGGAGGACGAGGAGGTGCGACAACAGGCGTCTGTACAGATACCACGACAATAATCATCAGCAGAATTCTATACTTTTCCATACCTATAAAACTATATTATACAGATTTAAATAAACTTTAAATATGGTTGAAATCAAATTGTAACGGAAATCGTGAACAACTTAGTACGAGGCATTTTGAATCATTTTTTTACGGAAAACTGGGACTTATCCTGCATTTTTTACTTGATAGGGAATTTGTGTTCAATTTTTCTTTCAGATCCGATGATCTAAGATTTTGAAAGTTTACTGGCTTTTTAACGATAATATCGATTTTCTGGTGAAATAATTGAAAACCAAACCCCTCTGGAAGATTGAGTTTGATTTGTCATCTGTACTGTGACAGTGTTTCACCAACAGATAGGCCTCTTTAAGTTTGCTTGGAGTTAAATGCCAAGCACTTTATAAAACAAATAATTTATGAAAAATACGTGTTGTCTCATTTCTGTCTTTGTTAAGATACTTTTTTAACTAGCGGTCAAAATGTGCCGTGATTGATTCGCATTATGAAAATACTATCGGGAAACGGGTCAGAGTAAAGCATTTGAGACCTCTGAATACCTAATAAAACATTTAGAAAGAAATTAAGATTTTAGTTTTGATTTAAGCATCTATTTGTTGCAAACAAAAGTAAAATTCACTTAACATACAATGTTTATTTTTTATTTTGTGTCTTCCACATATTTCGATACACTGATTCAATTATATAGTCAAAATAATAGTAAACACCTACAATGGCCAAAAACTACAATCACATGACATAATCCATTGGGGAACCACACCAGAAAAACACATACCAGACTACAGACGAACGAAAATAACAATAGGAACTCGGGATAGCCGGACTTTGTCGGTACTAACGAAAGCTAGCGTAAGGGTTAAACCGGTTTATTGGTACCAAAACCTCTCTTTTCTCTATCTCGGTTCCCTATCTATGAATATATTGTCAGAAATGCAGAAAATAGTTTGTTGGTCGGCAGTAATTTTGGGTTTCATTATATATAACATGAAAAGGTTAAAAATGTCTCGTATACATTTGTTCCAACGTTATAGACGGTCCATCCTTTTTTATGCAAGTGCATTTTTTATACATTTAATTGAAGGATATTGACAATAATTGTAAAGTGATTTGAAAATCGAATCACGGTTTTATTTCCGATTGCCGCGACGTTTTACAATGCGCAATGGTTTTATTTTCATAATCCTGTTATAGTTTCCTCTAACACACTGATAAAAAATATTAGGAAAATGAAAAAATAAAAAATAAACATATATTTCCTCTAAAAATCTCCATTATTTTTTTTAAATATTTGATGTGCTTTACAAAAAATCTTTTTAATTTATTAATGTCAATTTATTTATAATTGTGTAAGTAAAAATTGAATACACAATTCTCTTAATATTTAATGATCAAGTCAGCAAACGAATAACAAAGTAACAAGTCTTGCATTTAATTTTGAAAATTTAAATATATACAGATTACAGAAAAGCGAGCTTATAAATATACACACAGTAATACTTGATATTAAGTCGAAACCTCCTTGAGGAGTGAAATGCGAAACGTGTTATTATATGGAATACGACATGTGTGCTGACTATCTCAAAACAGCAGCGACAACTTGAAACAACTCATACTGATTGGCTCAATGGAAAGAATTCTGAAACATAGAAACCAAAGTACGGAAATATGAATCAACACTTAATACCTCAACAAGAACACTGTACACAATTTGTAGTACGTCAATGACATTTACTTCAGGAAACAGGTTGTGTTAATCGGAAAATATTCATTACGGTCGTTCCGCTTCTATTTTTATAAGCCGCCCGCAAAAATGTTTTTACGAATTTTCAATTTTTGTAGTCGACCAGAGCAGTTTCGATCCAGAAACTCTGTGTAAAAGTTAAAATTAGATAAGTGCGGATTCAAATTCTGTTTGATACACTAATGTGTTGATACAGTAATTTGCTGGACACAGTGATTTCTTAATTTGGCCCAAACCATATCATTTCTTGGCTTCAGACTTCCCATCGAGTTATATAAAGTTAAAAATCAAAGTATCAGCAAACACTTACACAATACAATCATTTTCAGACCAAATTTGATTGATTGATTGATTGAATATTGTTTAACGTCTACTCAGCAATATTTCAGCTATATCAAGACGAGAACAAGTTTGTTGATAAATAATCACTTTGGGGTATGGAAATGGCCATGGGACGGGAAATTCTGACTGCCACTGGAAAAGTAGGGTGAAATCGTCAAGGGCGGGGAATTTAGCCTTGTAGCCGATCACCTACGGACCACCCTAAAAAGAGCTTGCTACAAGGGTTCTTTAACGTGCAGGAAGCGTGACATTTCTTCCAACACGTGGACCTGAGTTTACATCCCATCCGAAAGATGGGTTGTGTATTTATAATCCCGCACAACCACGGAATGGGTCCTATTTCTATATCCCGGGACCCTCTGGGTCAGCCTCCGTTTAGGAGGGGTCACACCCCGCAAGCCGGAGATACTGGGTCCTATTTCTATATCCCGGGGTTCCCTCGGGGTCCTCTGTTAGGATGGCTCATACTCCAAGCTCAGAGGATGCTGCGGGCCTATTCTTCAGCCGGGACCGCGCACGGCGGCAGACCAAATTTGAAATCATTCTCACCGATACAGGTGAAGAAATCATTGACAAAAATTTGGTTCATAGTTAAACATCAATATATAGGCAAATAGGAAATAGTCAAGTGGTCAACCTGAAAATGGTTTACACAGTACAACTCATAATGTCCAACCTTCAGACCAAATTTGAAATCATTCCTTGAAGAAGAAACCAAGAAATCTGTGACCAAAATTTTGATTACGTAAAAAAGCCCAAAGTATCCGCAAACAGGAAATGGACATGAACAATGGTACTTAAGCTCCTGTGCACCTACATCACCACCACCTATAAAGCTAGAGGCTTTCCATGATTCAGGTTTCTGGCAAACTCATTTAACCTTTTATCAAGTAGTATGGTCAAGGCTGGTCGTAATTCAGTCATTGAATCTTCCTTCTCGGAGAAAAACATGTGTTACGCTCTATGCTAGTTCTTCTGAATTTTCTTTGTTCATTACCAGATGATCACTACTAGCAGCTCTTTTTCTTGTCCTGTCAAGTTTTGTAGTTTCGTAGTGTTAAGGACAGACCTAAAATTTTGATGATATTTGGCATTATCCTTTCTTAATGTTCCTTCATTACCAATCTAATCGCGAAGGATCTAAAATAATTGGCAGTTAATTTATTGCTTGATTGGTTGATATTAGGTTTAACGTCACTTTAAGCAGTATTTCAGCTATCTCATGACGACGGTCAGTTTTTAGTGGTGGAGGAAGCCGGAGAGAACCACCAACCTTGGGAAGGTAACTGACATACCTTTTCACTTACGATTGCGCCCTTTTTTTAATGTAAAAAGCGGGGCACGAACTCACTCCGTGGTGGTGATAGACTCTAGAGGTGTATAGGTAGTAGAACAACCTTAACCACTCGCCCACCCAGGTCCGATTGATTGCTTGAAACAGAGGAACATTTTTTGCAATCATGGAATTATGATTCGTTTTGCTACACGAGAAATGAGTTCGTTGGGTTTTTAAGTTTTAGTGGTGGAGGAAGCCGGAGAGAAACACCAATCTTTGGCAGGTAACTGGCATTCCTTTCCACTTACGATTGTAAGTCGATTGTGCCCTTTTTGTAATGTACAAAGCGGGGCACGAACTCACTCCGCAATGGTGATAGACTCTAGTGGTGTATAGGTTGTAGAACTACCTTAACCACTCGCCCACCCAGGTCCCGATTGATTGCTTGAAACAGTGGAATATTTATTGTAATCATGAAATTATGATTCGTTTTGCTACACGAGAAATGAGTTCGTTGTGTTTTTAGATCATTGCCTTTCTTTTCTGTCTGACAAAAGCAAC
>MJUU01049079.1:44810-64001 GCA_002080025.1 Modiolus philippinarum
CTTTATCTACCGGGCTACTACCCACCAACCTTTTTATATACAAACAAATATAGAAACATACATACATACATATACACACAGATACATACGTACATACATGCATACACACACATACATACATACAGAGATACATAGACACATACATACATACACACATACTTACATACATACATATATACATATAACATACATACATACAATTATGCATACATACATACATGCATGCATGCATACAAAAATACATTTAACATACATACATACATAAATACATTAAACATACATACATACATACATACAATTTTGCATATATGCATAATACATATATACATAAATACATTTAACATACATACATAAATACATTTAACATACATACACTGTGTTGAAGACCGTACGATGACCCCTAGATGCTTTGTTTTGGGGTCGTTTTAACCTGGATATGTGATCCTGTGTCCTTGATATTTACCCCATTTCCTTTCTTTATCATTTAAATACATTTAACATACATACATACCTATATACATATATATACTTGCAAATATACATACATACATACACACATATATTCATGTATGCATACATGCATACATATACACACATGCATACTCACATGCACAGATAGATACATAGAAACATACATATATACATACATGGATATATACATACACAGAAATAGCATACATACATACATACATACATACATATCAGGTCTCAAAGTAGACTTTTCTCTAAGGTCGCAAGTTGGCCATCATTGTCAAAAAATTGGTCGCCAATTAAAATTTTTGGTCGCCACAGATATGGCCATAGCATGATTAAGCACTTCAATTGGTTTCAGGGGCTCCGTCTACAGAATCCCACTTGTGGAAAGGGGAATTTCATGTCTATTCGGGGTGTACAGGACATGATGCGGAAAGCCTGAACGCGAACAAGTGTAGCAAAACTGTGAGGAGAAACGCCACGCTACATGTAGTATAAAAGGATAAATTTTCTTTTCTGTGCCGTGCTCATGTTATGTCTTCGTTTCTTCGTTTTTCCGACGTTGCCATTGTCCTTGGATTGTTCTTTTTAGACTGGCGGTTCGGTTCTCACTTACTTCAAATCAGTCCCTCCAGTAGGAGCCAAGACATTGAAGAAATCTGTGACAGAAAAAATTGACGGACAGACAGACAGTGAAAACTATAGGGCAGCCCCGGTACCAACATCTGAATGCGGGCCCTAAAAATAACTTTTGGCATCGGAAGATAAAGTTAAAATTAATAATTTCAAAACTAATTATTTAAAGAAAGAGAGGTTATTCTCTGTGGTTAGGGCTACTTTCCTTTAGTACATACTCTCTAATTAATTTTCATATTTTATGACTTGAAGTTGTATTGCAGTGTTTTGTTATTTTGTAAAGTGCTTCTTAATATGTTCCAATTATTTGAATCATGTGTTTATTTGTATAATAGTTTCATTATTCTGCTCATTATTGGGCACTGTGATAAGGGAATTAAGTTATCTGTATCTGTACTGTTGTGGAGTTGCTGTCCATGTCCCGTAAGTCCGAGAGGTCTTCCTATGTATGAGATGATGCATAGAAGAATGCCATAACGATGAATCAACTTCCAGTGACTGTCCCATCGCGGAGACTTGATCAAGAGACCAGGAACCGAACGTAGAAGTTAAGGTATTCAGAGCTCCAGATAAGGACTGACCAATTGGGTAATTTCACTCTTACTTCTGTAATCAATTGGGTCATAATTTTCCCAGGTAAAGCCATATTATGTTCACCCCTTATAGCTAAAATGAATTGGGTTTTTTACCCCTCAGGGCTGAAGTATATTGGGTTTGTCATCTTCCATCAGAGGGCCGCCGTGCGCGGTCCCGGCTGAAGAATAGGCCCGCAGCATCCTCTGAGCTTGGAGTATGAGCCATCCTAACAGAGGACCCCGAGGGAACCCCGGGATATAGAAATAGGACCCAGTATCTCCGGCTTGCGGGGTGTGACCCCTCCTAAACGGAGGCTGACCCCGAGGGTCCCGGGATATAGAAATTGGACCCATTCCGTGGTTGTGCGGGATTAATAAATACACAACCCATCTTTCGGATGGGATGTAAACTCAGGTCCACGTGTTGGAAGAAATGCCACGCTTCCTGCACGTTAAAGAACCCTTGTAGTAAGCTCTTTTTGGGGTGGTCCGTAGGTGATCGGCTACAAGGCTAAATTCCCCGCCCTTGACGATTTCACCCAACTTTTCCAGTGGCAGTCAGAATTTCCCGTCCCATGGCCATTTCCATACCCCAAAGTGATTATTTATCAACAAACTTGTTCTCGTCTTGATATAGCTGAAATATTGCTGAGTAGACGTTAAACAATATTTAATCAATCAATCAATCCATCAGAGGGATCAATTCCAATGCTATAGAGTGTAAACATGCACTATTTGAAACAACGACAGTAGAGTTGAAAAGGTCAAAATGTCGATGCATATTAAGTGATAACGTCATTGCTTGATAGCAGGACGTTTCAGGGATGGTGTATCCGTGATCGTCTGTAAGATTTTTTTCTCTCGTATATAAAACAAATGAGGGAATCTAAACTTTTTAGTGTGAATTACTGCTGCACGTATGACTACGCAATGAAAATGATCGCTTTAAACATAATTTGTTTATAAATATTTGACATAAGTTTTGTCATTTCGCCTGTGGAGATAATATCGTCAATTTTATCCACCGTTTTTATCTACTTTGTATTGATTGATTAGTTAGAGTTAACCAATTCAAAAAAGTCAAATGTAATAGAAGAAAGACATAAAGGAGGAATTGGCAACAAGTTTTAAGTAAGACTTTAAAATAGAAAAAAAGAAAATATGGGTAGTTGCAGGAAATTTAGCCTTCCATTCAAGCTCTTGTTCCGAAAGTATAGAAGGGGTCTTTATATTGCGTTTGGCGTGCTTTTTCTCCACACAATTTGTTTTAAATGATTCGCGGTTAACCTTTCCATGTTATTAGGTATCAAATTTTTAAAAATACTGAAAAATGAAAAAAAATGCGTAGGGGCAGGAAATTTAGCCTTCCATTAGACACCTTGCGAGTATGCTTATGCTCCAGATAAACAGAAGGGGTCTTCATATTGCAATGCGCGTGCTTTTTCCACACCGTTTGCTTTTTAGTGGTTCGCAGTAATGCTTTCCACATTATAACTTGTCAACCCCACTGCCAAGGGAAAATAGGATTGATTGATTGAATATTGTTTAAAGTCTACTCAGCAATATTTCAGCTATATCAAGACGAGAACAAGTTTGTTTATAAATAATCACTTTGGGGTATGGAAAGGGCCATTGGACGAGAAATTATGACTGGCACTGGAAAAGTAGGGTGAAATCATCAAGGGCGGGGAATTTAGCCTTGTAGCCGATCATCTAAGGACCACCACAAAAAGAGCTTGCTACAAGCGTCCTTTAACGTGCAGGTTCCAACACGTGGACCTGAGTTTACATCCCATCCGAAAGATGGGTTGTGTATTTATTAGTCCCGCACAACCACGGAATGGGTCCTATTTCTATATCCCGGGACCTTCGGGGTCAGCCTCCGTTTAGGAGGGGTCATACCCCGCAAGCCGGAGATACTAGGTCCTATTTCTTTATCCCGGGGTTCCCTCGGGGTCCTCCAAGCTCAGAGGATGCTGCGGGCCTATTCATAAGCCGGGACCGCGCACGGCGGGGGAAAATAGGAGAAATGCGATAGAAGCAGAAAGTTAAGCCTTCCTTGTGACCCTTTACGACATATTAAGGAGGGATCAAATTTCTACTGCCACTGGAACATGGGGGAAATGGGTAGGGCCAGGAAAATAGCCTTCTATTCGACGCCTTTCCCAATGGGTCTTCTCTTGTTCGATTGATTGATTGATTGAATATTGTTTAACGTCTACTCAGCAATATTTCAGCTATATCAAGACGAGAACAAGTTTGTTAATAAATAATCACTTTGGGGTATGGAAAGGGCCATGGGACGGGAAATTCTGACTGCCACTGGAAAAGTAGGGTGAAATCGTCAAGGGCGGGGAATTTAGCCTTGTAGCCGATCACCTACGGACCACCCCCAAAAGAGCTTGCTACAAGGGTTCTTTAACGTGCAGGAAGCGTGGCGTTTCTTCCAACACGTGGACCTGAGTTTACATCCCATCCGAAAGATGGGTTGTGTATTTATCAATCCCGCACAACCACGGAATGGGTCCTATTTCTATATCCCGGGACCCTCGGGGTCAGCCTCCGTTTAGGAGGGGTCACACCCCGCAAGCCGGAGATACTAGGTCCTATTTCTATATCCCGGGGTTCCCTCGGGGTCCTCTGTTAGGAAGACTCATACTCCAAGCTCAGAGGATGCTGCGGGCCTATTCATAAGCCGGGACCGCGCACGGCGGTCTCTTGTTCGAGAAGCATAGATGGGGTTTTTATACTTCATAGGATGTGACTTTCATCTACAGTTTGTCTCTAATGGTTTCTGTTCAGGCTTTCTTTAGTACAGACTTTGTCACCTTAGCATTTTTTCCATATCCTTTCATTATTTATCTCCGTATAGATAGGAAATATTAAATGTAATGTCAGACTTTTTGCTGACGACTGTCTTTTGTACAGAAAGGTGAATAATAAATTTGATTCTATTAATCTTCAAAAAGATTTAACTAATTTGGAAAAATGGGAGGACTCTTGGCAAATGAAATTCAACCCCGAAAAATGTTATGTTATACATGTTTCTAAAAAGAAAATCCCTCTCAATCTTAATTATTCACTACATAATCATGTCTTAGAATCTGTTGAAAATAGTAAATACCTAGGTGTAACCATTAACAACAAATTAGACTGGGGTCCACATATAAATAATATAACTACTAAAGCTAATATAACCTTAGGATTCTTACGTAGAAATATGAAAAACTGTACACGTAAGGTAAAAAACCTCACCTATACATCACTTGTGCGTCCGGTTGTAGAATACTCTTCACCAGTTTGGAACCCATACAAAAAACAGCAAATAGATCAGATTGAGCAGATACAGAGAAAAGCAGCACGGTATGTCTTTAACGACTACCGAGACAGGTCACCAGGTGCAGTGTCAAATATGATTAACACCTTACAGTGGGAAAGTCTTGCTTGTAGAAGAACTAAAGCAAGCCTTATATTTTTATACAAAATTAATAATGGTCTTGTAGAAGTACCAACATCTTTGCTATCTAATTCTGACAGGCGTACTCGTGGGGCACATAAATTCAGACAAATTCAAACAAATAAAGATTTTTATAAATTTTCATTCTTTCCTCATACCATCTCAGTCTGGAATACTTTACCAGAATCTATAGCTCTTTCTCCTAACCTTGAATCCTTCAAAAGTGGTATCTCCACAGTAACATTTGAAGGACCTAGACTGCAAACTCTCTTCTAATTATAATACCAAGCCATTGTACATATATGTAAATATTTTTAAATTAATTTGATCCTACTATAAATTAGGTCAATTTTTTTTTTTTTTTTCATATTGATATTATCTTTAACAGTCCATGTACATAGCACACACAGTTCCGGGATGTTACACACTCTAAACCTTAGAGTCTATTCCCGTATTTGGAAGAAGAAGAAATGCGCCTGAAATCATTGTTATTTTGACACAGCCTTAAAGCAACAGTGCGCCTTACATAACGTTGTTCGTTTGTTGAAGTTTCCCTTGTTTAACACTGATTATCAAATTTCGGAAATAGTTATGTTCTATGAATAAACCGTTTATTTGCAATGTGAATCCGTAGTGCGCAGTTTTACTTGAAAATCCGTAGAAGGTACGGAAATCTGTAGTGCTTAAAATTCTGCATTTTCCATTTTCGGTCCAATTTCCTCTCGAAATCGTTGTTACCCAGAACCAAACGATCAAACGACAAGGACGCAGTTCAATTGACTTTTGCTAAAACCATGAAGGGTAAGCGACCACGATATCTCAATAGTTCTGACGGGACAATTGGGTGAAAATAGGCAACTCTCCACGACAGATTTGGGTGAAAACTCATTGTTGCAAAGTTATTTGGGTTATGTCAGTTTAAATTGGGTTACTAGACTTATGTCAAAATATATACATTGGGTTTTCATTGCTTTTACTTGCGTAATCACGCAAAAACGCAGCTTATCTGTTGCTCTGAGGTATACCCACAGTGTATATTTATCAATTATGGACTTTTTACGAAGTCAATATGTTATATATGGACCTGTTAGGTTTATATTGACCGAGGACGAAGTCCGAGGTCAATATATTCCTAACAGGTCCATATTTAACATATTGACAGAGTAAAAAGTCCATCATTTTTATATTACATATGTAGTTTTATGGTATCTCATTACATTTTTCTGGAGACAAAATTTGTCTGTACATCGGAATTTAATTAGAAATAGAACCATTATTTGAAGGCGGATGTGGATCTGCCATCATCTAGATAGGTTACATGAGTGCTCATAGGATAAATAATTGCCGACATTTCTCTTATATTTGCAAATAAAAAAATAAACAAGTGAGCCATTTTATTAGTGCGTTTACGTGAAGATTGCAACAAGAACATCATGTAACAACTGTACATATATTTTTCATTGATTTGAGTAGTTTTTCTGATAAAACATTTTAATATTCCCTTTTATTTTCCCGGCGGAAACTCCTATTAAAATGTAAAGCGTTTTCCAGTATTTTTAAAATGATTTTTCTTAGTGAAAAACTATAGTATGAAATCTAACCAGACATGTAGCGTCAACAAAACTAAAAAATAGAAACATGGCGTCAATATACTTTAAAATAGAAACATGGCGTCAATATACTTAAAAATAGAAACATAGCGTCAATATATTTGAAACATAGCGTCAATATACCTAAAATTAGAAACAACGCTGAAATATACTGAATATTCTTAAAATCACGTGAGCGTATTAGCCAATGAGATTAATAGGAACTTATATACCATATGTAATATTAGTTTATATTCTGCCAGTCAGTGAATGCGGACTCTAAGTTACATTACGGTACACTGAATGTCAGAAATATTTTACCTGTGTAACGGTTGTGGTGTTTTGAATCAGAATCAGAATATTTTATTGATTTAAAATCCAAACTATAGGATTGTTATCAACACATACACAATACAAAATAATAATCAGCAATAATTAATTAACTACAACACATTTTACAAATATTCAATTTAAGACACATGCCTGATCCATTTAGTAAATTCATTATTTTCTTTCATATTTGATTGATTGATTGATTGAATATTGTTTAACGTCTACTCAGCAATATTTCAGCTATATCAAGACGAGAACAAGTTTGTTGATAAAAAATCACTTTGGGGTATGGAAATGGCCATGGGACGGGAAATTCTGACTGCCACTGGAAAAGTAGGGTGAAATCGTCAAGGGCGGGGAATTTAGCCTTGTAGCCGATCACCTACGGACCACCCCAAAAAGAGCTTACTACAAGGGTTCTTTAACGTGCAGGAAGCGTGGCATTTCTTCCAACACGTGGACCTGAGTTTACATCCCATCCGAAAGATGGGTTGTGTATTTATTAATCCCGCACAACCACGGAATGGGTCCAATTTCTATATCCCGGGACCCTCGGGGTCAGCCTCCGTTTAGGAGGGGTCACACCCCGCAAGCCGGAGATACTGGGTCCTATTTCTATATCCCGGGGTTCCCTCGGGGTCCTCTGTTAGGATGGCTCATACTCCAAGCTCAGAGGATGCTGCGGGCCTATTCTTCAGCCGGGACCGCGCACTGCGGCTTTCATATTTGATGAATCATATTCGTGTTTTGAGACATTGTTAACTCCCTTTCATAACAGAGGAAATTTTAACACCTATAGTGAAGGATATAACAATTATTTATACTATTTATTACCTAGTAAAACATGAAGGAACTTAACCGTAACAGTTTATGTTGGAACATTCATTCATTTCTAAAGTGGATGTAAATTGTAAAAAACAATTATACCTATTCTGTGAAATGTTACTTCAGAAATATATTTTGTTTTCAAATTTTCTTCTAGGTCGGAATTGACCACCGGAGTATAATAATCCTATCTTTGGCTAGATCTAAAAAGACCAATTATGGTCGAACTTTGGCTTGAAATAATGGATAGCACTTATCCTGCATTTAAGGGACGACCATTTGATTCTGTGGGGGGGGGGGGGGGCTGGCAAATTCGGTCGAGCCTGATTATTTATTTCAAAATTTTCCGGGCCAGAATATTTATTCACAAAATCTGCCAGCCCCCCCTCAGAATCAAATGGTCGTCCCCTTAGTATGAGACATGTTCTCTTTTCATGGATCCATTTCAAAACTGTAGGAAATCATATATACATTCTCTATTAAACTTTGTACTTGAATATTTTTATTTAATAACACGTGTAATTTCCACGCCTTTTGGTATCATTTTCTACCATAACTCAGGTCCCAGAGGAACGAACCGTCTTGATATCGACACAATGGTATATGTCTGTCTGTCAGTCGTCGGATGTCAAGACCTTTCAGTTAACACGAGGGAATGGTGACGCATAGACACCAGACCCTCCTGTTACACCTGTATATCGCATGCAATGTACGCTAAATGTCAAACATATTTTACGATAAACGATGTAACACATTAGGTGTAGACAAAAATGTAAATTTGCATTAGATATTGTATTTACAGTGTTTCTTTACATTAAATTGTCAGAAAAATGGCCTCGTGATATAAAACACAAGGTCTAATACCATATTAAACCATGATTACCTGGTATAAACTCGCATTGCCTGGAATACTAGGATCAGCAACTTGGCAGTGCGTCTGTATTCCTTGGAAGCTCACAATCAACTGTGCGCAATGCAGAAATTTGGGGTCCAATCTGGCCAGTCCGTGCAGGGGTCCCACTTCCGGCGTAGTTCTACATTCCTGCGTCATGCATCACTACGACATTCTCTCCCATTATCTTCTTTTTGTTGTTGGCCCGGGTAGTCGAATTTGGTCAAATGCTGGTGGGCCCTGAGTAGTTGTGGAAAATAGTTAAATGTTGGTTGTCCCTAAGTAGTTAAGTGTTGATTGGCCCTGAATAGTTGATCAAATGATGATTTGCCCGAGTAGTTAAGTGTTGGCCCTGAGTAGTTGAATGATGTTTGGCCCTGCGTAGTTCATGTTGAATGGCCCTGGGTAGTTGAATAACGATGTTTGGCCCTGAGTAGTAAAACGTTGAGTGGCCCTGAATGGTCGAATAAACTGGTTAAATGTGAGTGGTACAAATGTATACCCTCGAGACCAAGCAGAGCATACATATTAAGCATGAAGATGATATATAGGTAAATGAGTGGTTATATTGTTAAAATATAACTAACAAGTAGCATCAATCTGTTCGCCAAACAATGTAAATCTTCAGATGAGTTGAGCAATGGAAATCTGCAGATGAGTTGAGCAATGGAAATCTGCGGATGAGTTGAGCCATGGAAATCTTCAGATGAGTTGAGCAATGGAAATCTTCAGATGAGTAAAGCAATGGATTAATAAAGCTACTTGAATACCACACAGCACCCTCCCCACATCTTAAGAGACTAGGTCGGGGATACCGACGCTGAGCTCAATAGACTGGCAAAATTTGATGATGGAGAAACTATGCAGTTGGTGTTGTTGAGGACGTAGAGGCGTTTAGTATCGTTTTTACAGTGTTGAAATTACAGTTGATATATAGTTGTCATCATATAATTCTTAAAATTGTAGAAATAAGTTGATATGTTGCCTGCATACCAAAAGCATAATTCCCGTATGACATGATTACTTCCATATAGCATCCCGTATTTGAAATATACTATATTAAAATACGATAAAATAACATATATACAAAATATAATATCAGATGAATTAATTGATGACGTTGATAAAGTTGATGTTACAGTTGAGGTTACAAAATGAAATGTTAAAGTTGATAAATCTTTTTGACGTTAGCAGTTGTAAGTTGAACAATTTCATTGAGGAATTGGTCAAGGGTTTTTGAAATCTTTTCTGCGACAAAGTGGAATGGAGTGCCTGGTTGATTTTCATGAATGGTGAATCGGATTCGAGTACCAGATGTTGTGCAGTGTTAGTTTGAACAAATGATGAGACTGTAGGTTTGTAGAAAATGTGAGGTGTGACGCCGAAAACTATGTTGGTGAAGTAACTGGAGGCTTGTCTGTAAATGTGCTGGATGCCGGAAAAACAATGCCAATGAATGGGATGGTCCACGGGACACATCTTCTGCAAGGAATCTAAAAGTTGAAAATAGAGGGTGGTGTCTCCTCTACAGTGTACAATTACTGTCAATTTCTTTGAAACGGCAAGTTCAAGTTGTCTTTCGAAGTATACAATTTGGCGTTTTAAGTTGAGTTTGGTTGAAGTATTTGAGGAATCCAGGCCACATAAAAAATTACTCTTCTCTTGGATTTATGGTCTTCGACCTCTACGTCCTCTGGTTGAACTTCCTCGGACTGTTCATCAGGATCACTTCCAATTGGTCTACTACGACCCACTGGCTTCCTTCTCCCAACACAACCACTCTTTTGTCCTCCTCTCCGGACTGTTGATCTTCTTCTAGCCAGGGGCAGTAGTCTTCAAACTCCACTTTTTTTGCAAAGGAATCCATGATGAACACTAAAAATGAATTGAAATGAAATTTTATCCTACAATATGAAAAATGATACCGGATTACAGTTCTTCATGGTACATGGTCTGTAATTATAAAAAAAATATATATTGTAGATAGTTAAAAATAAGTACTTGTCAAACTTTTTATTATTATTTAATATTTTACGATAGGATATGGAGTAAATGAACATGAGAACATAACACATATTTTTACTCCAACTGCAATAATTTTAATTAGCTGTATGGCCATTTCGGAAATTTATTCCTCATCAGCAGCACTACAACCCAAACAAAGGAAATCCATAATTTCAGAAAATAATAAAAGTGCATAAAACCAAACGAAATCCGTATAAGTATGACTTTATTATAGTTTAAAATAGTTTAATGTTAAAAAGTAAAAATATGGTTTTATATACAATTGATATTTTTATTTTGTTTTTACATTATTTTTTATGTTAAAAACCTTTTCCCTGTGCTTAAAAAATGACGCACATAATGAAATGATGATGAACATTCTCCAGTGGCCCCTAGCCTATTTATGAAAAATGAAAAATCAAGTTATGTTGTGATTTTATTGACCACTGGAGACGAGTAATGAGTAAATGGTTATTTAAAAACGTATGAGTAATGGATTAAAACTATTTATATCTTTTTCCTTTTACAACAGGTTATTCTGGAGACGTGTCGTAGTCTTCCAGATAACGGGATGGCCTTCTTCTTCCCTGTGGAATAAGATTAGAGTCAGTTCTTCGCTGACTCCATATGCCAGGGTATCATCTAGACTATCTGAAATATGATATGAATCAGAAAAATGATGGATCTGTTGTGGACTGTTATCTAATACATCTCTGAGCTCTTCCTCCTCACTCGCCGTGCGCGGTCCCGGCTTATGAATAGGCCTGCAGCATCCTCTGAGCTTGGAGTATGAGTCTTCCTAACAGAGGACCCCGAGGGAACCCCGGGATATAGAAATAGGACCTAGTATCTCCGGCTTGCGGGATGTGATCCCTCCTAAACGGAGGCTGACCCCGAGGGTCCCGGGATATATAAATAGGACCCATTCCGTGGATGTGCGGGATTAATAAATACACATCCCAATTTTCGAATGGGATGTAAACTCAGGTCCACGTGTTGGAAGAAATGCCACGCTTCCTGCACGTAAAAGAACCGTTGTTGCAAGCTCTTTTTGGGATGGTTCGTAGGTGATCGGCTACAAGGCTTAATCCCCGCCCTTGACGATTTCACCCTACTTTTCCAGTGGCAGTCAGAATTTCCCGTCCCATGGTCCTTTCCATACCCCAAAGTGATTATTTATTAACAAACTTGTTCTAGTCTTGACATAGCTGAAATATTGCTGAGTAGGCGTTAAACATAATTCAATCAATCAATCTTCCTCCTCACTTATGCCCTCGTCTATCGCATAAGCAAATGTTGTGTCCATACCATCAATGTTCTGCAAATCGTCCAGATCTGCTATTTTAGGGTTTGGATCGTAATCAGGAGCAGGGTCGGGGATACCGACGCATGCCCCCAGCTGTTGATCACCCTCTGTAGAATCGTCTGCCTTGATGGTTTCATCTACAAACAAATTAGAAAGATCTGGGTCAAAATCTTCTTCTATGATAGTGTCTTCGTTAAGGAGACTATGCATTAGATTTTTGGCCAAAGTTGGAAGATTTGGTCGGTGGGTTGAGCTTATAGACGACATCACCAACATTGAAGGTTTTCTGGAAGGATGTTACTTCATAATCTCTTTTCTGGCGAATTTTAGCCTGCTTGAGATTCTGTCTAGCGATTTGGTTGACGTCCTCCATAGTGTCTCAAATATTTTTAATAAATTCCCAGGGTTCTTGTATCTGGGAGTTTATGGAAGATGTGCCTAAGACGAGATCTATTTGTTGGATGACTTCTCGTCCAATCATCATCATGTTTGGAGTGAAGCCAGTACTTTTGTTTAAAGTTGATCTTATAGCGCCAGCAAGAACTTGAATATGGTTGTCCTCTCTGTTTGCCTTGAAGATAGCATCGAACTGCACCCATAATGACTGTGTAATATCTCTCTACCTGGCCATTGGAGCATGGTCGATAGGGAGTTGTTCTGATCTTGGCGATTTCAAGGAGTTTACAAACATCTTGGAAGAGTTGACTATCAAAGTTACGGCCCTGGTCTGTATGTATTTGCAGTGGAAATCCAAAACGAGAAAAGAAGTTGTCTAAAGCAGTTTTTGCGATTGTCTCAGAAAGCTGGTCTGGAATTGGGAGGAGTTCAATCCACTTTGTGTATTGGTCAATCATGGAGAGAATATACTTGTTGCCAGTCTTACTTGTGGGAAGGGGTCCTAAGATGTCCATATGCACCCTTTCCAGGTTGCCGGCATGGTATTGTCCCAGTTCACTTTTTGCTTTTCTGTTGGCATATTTGCTAAGGTTGCAGTTTTTACAGGATTTTACATACAAAACTGTGTCGGTTCGCATTCTATACCAAATACAGCCTTGTCGTAAAATGTCTAGAGGTCTTATTATCATGACAGAGCTTCTTCTTGAAGAGTTCTAGGTAGTACCAAGAGTCGTTTGGATCCTTGAGGGTCTAACCAAGAATAAAAAAGACAGTTATTAATGATCTTAAGTTGATTTTTACAATTCCACCAATGTTTAACTGCAGAACTGGATAACTTTAACTCAAAAGATGAAGGATTTCTATTTGTTTTTAGCCATTTCAAGATAGTTTGCCGATCAGCATCGTCCTCTTGGTGTTTTCTGATATTGTCAGGTTAAGTTCTCCCATCCAATTGATATCAGGTTCTGGATCATTATCTGGAGAAATGGACCTTAATGAAAGTGGAACGATGTCATCAACGTCGTCTTCAAAACTTTTCCATTGATTTTGGGCTCTGGTACAATACTTACAGCCCCCACAAGGTAAAGATTCAAGTTCTGTGCCAGCATAGTAATTGTCACATGGTTTCAACTCATCAGGGATTCGGCTGAGGCTATCAGCATTAGCATGTGTTCTTCCGGGTCGATGTTGAATGACCAAGTCGTACTGGGATAGTAGTTCCATCCAGCGAGCAAGCTGGCCTTCAATATTTTTGAAGCGAAGGAGCCAAACAAAGCTGTAGTGGTCAGTCCTGATTACAAACTGCCTTCCAAGGAGGTAATTTCTGAAGTGTCTG
The DNA here is from genome assembly GCA_002080025.1 of Modiolus philippinarum. Classification (NCBI taxonomy): domain Eukaryota; kingdom Metazoa; phylum Mollusca; class Bivalvia; order Mytilida; family Modiolidae; genus Modiolus; species Modiolus philippinarum. The sequence continues at coordinate 58,634 of MJUU01049079.1, forward strand.
GTAAAGGTTATGACAGCTCTTTTCTTGTATTGCAGTAGCGCCCTTGAGCTGGAGTAAGGACTTTACTGGCGTAGGCAATTACATATTCTTTTCCATCGTGGAGGTGGAGCAGTTCGGCAGCAACAGCTTTGTCAGAGGCATCCGTATCCAAAATGAAGAGGTCATCAGGTGATGGATAGGTTAGTGTTGCTGATTCAATAAAGGAGTCTTTGATTGTTTGAAACGCAGATTGATGACAATCTAACCATTCAAATGTTGTTGATTTTTTGGTTAATTCATGAAGAGGACATGCGATTTCAGCTAGATTAGGTATGTTGTCTCGATGATAGTTGGCGAATCCAAGGAATGACGGTACATCTTTTTTGTTTCTTGGAGGGGGCCACTTCTTGATTGTGTCGATGTTTTGAGGATTAATAGAGATGCCTTTTTCAGAAATGAGCTTACCAAGGTAGACTTCTTCTTTTTGGAAGAGTGAGCACTTTTTGGGCTTCAATTTGAGGTTGTTGTCTCTCAAACGTTGAATGACTGCATACAAATTCTTGAGGTGATCTTCAAAACTTTAAACAAAGACAATTATGTCGTCTAGGTAGGCTAGACATTGTGACCATGTTAAACAAGTCATAGTAAGTTGCATGACTCTCTGGAAAAATGCTGGACTATTGCAGAGGCCGAAGCTGAGTCGAACATGTTCAAATAAAAACTAAACTATGATGATTATGAGAGAGATCTCCGTTGATCTATATTTGAAAGTATTATTACGTTGTTTATGAACCATCCTTGACTGAAATATTAGAAATTAAGATACAACGTATATATAATTTTATGATCAAGAACTTACTGTGTTAAAAAATTTTTCAGCAGCCCATGCTGGGAATCTGTTCTGGCTATTCCCTCTTTCCTCGTTTGAAACTGGTGGAAACAGTGCATTTCTTCAGGCTGGTGCAGATGTCACCTCAATTGACTCTGTAGCAAACTCTAACACTTTTTTTTTGTGGCCATGGTCATTAATGATACTTTTTGTTTATCCTAATGGAAAGATATAAACGATTCATATATTCATAATTCTAATTAGACATATCTATCGTGAACATGACGCTGTATTTGTCTGATTTTCTCTAGTGTACCAAATACCACGAGGAAAAAATAAAAACAAAAAATTGTTTATTACCATACTGACCGGCTTAATAATTTATTAATTACCATATATTGATTTAATAATTGACCAATTTCTAGCATAATATTAGGAACACCAACATGGCGAAGATTTTAAAGTATGACTAAATATAGGTTTTTACCTGTTCCAATTTTTGTTTCAGGAGAGTCTGTGATCTCTGCTGGCGGTAGCAAACAAAATTTAGTTTCAATGAAATACCTGATAAGCATTTTAGCCTTCTCAACATCTTGTTCAGTTATAGTAAACCTCCAGTTGAACACATCAACATCCAAGTTATCTGAAATTTGAGGCATTAGAATTACGGAGTGATAGATGCCATCAAAATTCTTGTTACTTTTGTAGTAGCGCTACAATGTGAGTGGTAGAAATGATCTTTTTGTCGAACAAAGGGTGACAGTGGTTGTGTGATTGCCCGCAGCTCCGAGTTCAAAATATGCATGGATGTAACATTGATCGACATTTACCAATGAATGCCACTCAAGTCGACGTCAGGAGACTTCTGGAATATACTGTTGGGGGTGAGTGTTTGCACATTGTTGAAGGCCTCATGTTGACTACAAGATGCTTAACAACAATAAAAGAGTTGTTCCATTGTTTAATTGGTCTGCCCGTGATAATTATGATATTGTCTAATGTTCATTCACTTCATATCCATCCTATAATATTTAAATCGACATCAACATACTGTATTGAAGCCGCGTGTAAAGTCGAGGAGTCTTACTGGTGAGACATTTGCTGAAGATACGAAAATATATGTTTAATTTTTTAATAAACTTTTTTTTTTCATGTGTGTTCGTTTACATTTTCTAAAAATATTTTTTAAGTATCATTACCTTTAATGATAATGGAAGCATCTGGAACAGAAGTTTGTATTGCTGCAGATGCTACAACAGCATATTGCTATAATTTTGAGGTCTATGTTGGAAAAAAAGCAGAAGCTGTCAATAGAAATCTTGGGCTTGCATAAACCTTTACAAAAAAGAACACATTAATTTCACAGACAACTTATATACCAGCCCAACACTTGCCGACTTTCTGCTGTCACGTGATATGTGGAACCATCAGTACAAATAGAAAAGGATATCCAAAAGTGCTAGTACTATCTAAAGCTCAAGCAAGGAGGCTTCAAAGAGGGGATTAAGACTAACGTATTAATGGCTTCCTTCTGGCTACTGACTGGAAAGAAAATCGTTTAGTCTTCTACTAATCATCTTACAATAAGCTAGAGGATCCAAGATTTAACTACAACCAGGAGGAACAAAGATGGGACAGAGACAATTCTGGCTGTAAATCACCACTGTTGAAGATTATTCAAAATTTATAGGTGGAGTAGACAGACTTGATCAAATGTCAAGAATGAACTAATCCAAGAAGTCTCTTCGCTGGAGAAAAATCAAAGTAAAAACCTACATAATAGAGGGAATTGAAACCAATCAAAACATGGAAAAGAAAAAGGGATCTTGCTAGCTTCAAGCTTGACTTAGCCCATCAATAAATTGGTAATTTTCGACAGGAACGACGGGCATTCAAAAGGTCACGATCAAGGTTAGATGAGGAATTCCACTACCCTGTGCCATCTGGATCAAATAACACACTATGCGCTGTGTGCAACAAGACTCATATAATGTCCAAGGATTCTCACCCTGGCATTCAAGTGAAGGACAATCCAATTAAAAGGACCACATCATCAATGAAATGTGAAAAGTGTAACGTCCCGTTATGTGTTAATTCCCGTAACCAATGCTTCAAGGATTACCATACAAGAGTGTATTACTGGCAATAAACACACAAATAATAATTGGATGTAAATATTTATTGTTATAAACATGGATTTTATTCAACAAAATACAATAAAATATAACAATTTATCCTGCAAGTCAGATGATGGCATCTATCTCATCAAGAAATAGCTTCTCTTAAACATCATCATCAAAATTACCAAAATAATGTTATTCCGAAAGGTCTTCAGCCACAATATCGGTCATATGTGACAGTGGAAAAATCACATCATTATCAACATATAAAGTTTCACATATTTTCTCTTTCAAATATCTATTTCATAAAAGTTTTGCATTTTTGCTAACATTTTTGTTTAATTTATTTCAAACAAGTTCTATTCCCATCAATTTGTTCTGGATAAAGAATGTTTATTTCATTTAACGTTATCAAACATCTTATAATAAATTCACTTTGGTATAAATGTCAAGAATTTTGGAGTGAGAAAGGAAAGAAAATCAAGATAATAGAATAAATAAATAATTTGTAGTTTTAAATCACACTACTGAATATTTGACATCTGCCTTGTTATAAATTATTATTACAGAAATTGACTTTAAAGTTGGATCCCAAACTTTTGCACTGATATATGGACTCTATATGTATTTTTGATAATAATAAAGAAATAATAAAAATTAAAAGAAAACATGCTGCTGGGAATAATGCAATAAGAATGGCTATTACGGAACTTGAGAAGACATAAATTAGTCATGCAAGTTTAATAGTACTTGTAACTGCGCTAATTAAATTCAAATACCAACTGAGATATGGCTATAATTGCCGATGACCCACATAGTGTGTAGATACTAAAAAAAACGAATACTAAAAATAAAACTTCAAATGTGAATATGTAAATCACTAATGACCTATGTGAAATCTATACAATCTATAAGTAATACATGCATTAGGACAAGGAACTATAACTAGAAGTAGAAATGAAAATAAAACTTAATTGCAGAGACTTACACATTAACTTCCATATATTATTATGTTAATGAAATAAATATAAAAAGGATAGACAGAGAAAAGAGGAAAAAAGTAAATATTTAAAATAACATCTGTAACGGAACAATAACACTTGAGTAAATTTATTTTGCAATGATAGATAAACTGTAGTTTTCTAATTGTTTAAACATAAATACATAGACTGTTTAATAACGGTGCAAAAGTTTGATGTATGGTCTAACTTAACGATTTTTCTGTAGAATAAAACAAGGACCTTTTTTTATATAAAAAAATCTGTAAGCGCTGACCACTGAAGAGAGCTAGCGCTTGATATAAATAAAGCTCGAAACATCAAACTAGATAGATAAAATGTTATTTAAAAAAATAACAATACTTGTCAAATAAAAGAACTAAAAAAATACAATAACTGAATGAACTCGCATTCAACAACATATGGAACTTATTAAGAAAGGAATATATTTAAATTCTTATAAATATAAAATTATAGTTAAAGGAATACTTTTCATATAGTAAAGTGTGTTATATTTTGCTTAGATAGGTCAAGGGACTCGTCTTCTATATAAAAAAAGGAAACGGAAATAAACCCACTTATTTCCGAAAGCTTAAAGAAGAATAGAAAAGATACATTAAAATATCGAATGAAAAATAAGAAAAAAATGCCACCATTAGTTCTTGCTACAAAATACAATCCAAAACTAAATCAATTATCAAGAGCAATAAAAAAGCATTGGCATCTAATTGAAAGAGATGCCGACTTAAACAAAATATTTCCAAGACCTCCTATAATTGCTTATAAAAAGCATAAGAACATAAAAGAATATTTGACATCTGCCTTGTTATAAATTATTATTACAGAAATTGACTTTAAAGTTGGATCCCAAACTTTTGCACTGATATATGGACTCTATATGTATTTTTGATAATAATAAAGAAATAATAAAAATTAAAAGAAAACATGCTGCTGGGAATAATGCAATAAGAATGGCTATTACGGAACTTGAGAAGACATAAATTAGTCATGCAAGTTTAATAGTACTTGTAACTGCGCTAATTAAATTCAAATACCAACTGAGATATGGCTATAATTGCCGATGACCCACATAGTGTGTAGATACTAAGAAAACGAATACTAAAAATAAAACTTCAAATGTGAATATGTAAATCACTAATGACCTATGTGAAATCTATACAATCTATAAGTAATACATGCATTAGGACAAGGAACTATAACTAGAAGTAGAAATGAAAATAAAACTTAATTGCAGAGACTTACACATTAACTTCCATATATTATTATGTTAATGAAATAAATATAAAAAGGATAGACAGAGAAAAGAGGAAAAAAGTAAATATTTAAAATAACATCTGTAACGGAACAATAACACTTGAGTAAATTTATTTTGCAATGATAGATAAACTGTAGTTTTCTAATTGTTTAAACATAAATACATA